>WNYA01003696.1:0-23353 GCA_019512145.1 Engystomops pustulosus
GCTAAGTCTTTGCTGCATATTGCAGCAAAGGCTTACCGGTAACACCCACGACAAGATGGCGTCGCCCAAGTGGTGCTAGCACCGATCGCGGGTGTTACCGGTAAGCCTTTGCTGCAATCTTCACAAGTGGCCATAACTTGTAGTTTTTGGGACGGAGCTGTGATGGCTGTTTTTTGCCCCTGGGGACATGTGACTTTGCACCAAGTATCATGTCTGAGTACATCTGGTTTTTTGGTCGCATTGATAGCATTTTTTGTGGATTGAAAAGGTTAAAATCATAATTATGGAGGGTTTGATAACAGTTTTTTTTTACGGGCGTTTATCGTGGGGTTCAATAATGATTTACTTTATTCTACGGGTTGTACGGACGCGGTGATTACTATATATGTGGGTGTGTGTATGATTTAGACTTCTTTTTTTTAGAGTATATATGTCTCTTATATGTTTTGGGGGTTTGGGCATTTTAGGATTTATGACTTTATTTTTTTATGAATAAAATTTTTTTTTTACTTTACTGTGACCATGGGGATATGAACAAGCAATCCTTGATTGCTTGTCTGGATAATATCTGCAATACTCATGTATTGCAGAGTATTATCAGTGTCAGCCTATGCACTTGCATAGGATGGCACTTTGCCAGTATATGCGTCACAGACGCCATCTTACTGGCAATTTTGCTAGTAACTTGGGGTCCAGATCGGGACCCCAGAGTTACTATTAGCAAACGATCGTGCGCCCCCCGAAACGGTTAGGGGGGGCCGGATCGTGGGGAAAGAACCCCCCCCAGATACTGTTAGATGCCGCGCGTCGCGCTGACCGCGGACATCTAAGGGTTTAAGCCACCCGCGATCGAGAGGACCTCCGATCGCGGGCGGTGTTACAATGGGGGTGCCGGCTATTAGTTACCAGCCGGCACCCCGTGTTTCCCGAATGCCGGTTCGGCTCTGATCCAGAGACAAGCGGCATAAGCCGCCGTGGCGATATATCGCCACTGAGCGCTAAGTCACTGCGCTCCGTGGGGATATATCCGCCGAGGAAGCGTGAAGGGGTTCGTTAAATTGCCTATGTGGGTTCATTTCAAATGTAACATCATTGAATGTGTACCTGTGCCTAAAAGGGGCGGATTGGAAAAAAGCAGAGTGCTAACACGTGACACATATTGGATTCATATTTTGAATACATGTTCTACACCTCAGATATGATCTATGCTGTATTTTGATTGATTCTGCCATTTTTGTTTTGCTGTTTTACATTTCGGAAAGCTAACCCCATACCTCATTTGACAGGAAATACAAATCTGTATCTTAAGTGTTAAATATGTATCCAAATGATCTTAAAAAAAGTTTGAATTTAACAGTAGTGTTAAGTACTGTTCATTACTTCTTTTAATAAAAGGCAGCCAAGTTATTTTTATTTGGTTCCACCTCTTGTGAGCCAAATAAAGAAAAAGTTAGTCCATCTCACCCCAGCATGCCAACCAAGATCCAGACCGACACCAGTGCAAACAGAAACCTCAGAGGCAAAGGAGCACATTCAGTATCCTCTTCACAGTTTGCTAATTCAACTACTCCACCCCTCTTGGGTGTTTCCTTGATGTCATTCTGTTTAAAATGTGTCTACTTCTAGATTAGGACAAAAACATGCGTTATGAACAGCAAGGAGTTTGAAAACAGAAGTGCTCCTTTATTTATTTTTTCACTTTTTTTAATGTGCACTTTTGGATTTTAAACTCCTTTTTTCTTCAAGTCCTGCACTGGAATATCCTATACTTTCCAAAAATATTGCAGTATATTGGGGGCGCTGGGGAGTGGACCTGTGAGCGACTCCAGGACGACGGAGATCGCACAGCTTGAGCTCAGTCTTCTGAGTCTTTTTTTTTTTTTCCTCCAAAAAGACGATAATAAACCGCTGAAAGACCTCAGAAAGATCACCAACCGAGAGAAGGGTACCAAACGAGGAAAAATATGGAAGTCCGGACAAAAAAATATCTGAATTCCGCCCGAGCAGAGAACGCCCAGGACGGCCTTACTCCACATTGCTCCGGGGTGGTCCTCTCTAACGAGCTCCGGAGGGAGGCGACTCGATCGCAGACAGGACGAAAATTACAACTGTGTCCCACCAAGCAAAGCGAAGTACAGTTATCAGATCTCCCTCATTTGCAGAGGTAACCGCGGCACGATCCCTCCAAAGCTCCATAGAGAGCATTTACTCTCGGCAAAGGCAAGCACAAAATGGAGCCCACACGAGGCTGCTTGAAAGCACGGACGAGTCCCCCAGAAGCAGTCCAGAGACAAGAGACGAGACTTTCAACTTCTGAGGTAAACGTACTTTCTACACCTCACTCCTTACCTTAATGAGGGGTCCGATCCCTTCTCTCTATATGTTACCACTCCTAGCCAAGCCGCATTCAGAAGATTTATTAAAGAGATGTTAGTTAGCTCTAAGGGGCTATCTACAATCTGACCATAGCCCATTTAGCTCACCAAATTCAGCCAGAATAGGGGGAAAAGGAGGTAGAGTCGATAAACTAGAAAGTGAAAATGGGGAGAGATCACAAGTTCCCATAATGAACTTATAGATGCCCTCATTACCACTGCTGATGAAGTTTCAGCAATAAAAGATAAAAGGCTGATATTGAAGACGAAGAAGCAGCAGAACAATATTAAATTAGAGGCATTACAGATCTGTACCTTCAAGCAGAACTAAACAAGTATTTGGACAGGCTAATTAAAAAATTCTACCAGAAGGTACCAACACAAGAGATAATAATAGACAGAGCTCATCGCCTTCCAAGACATAAAGTTCTACCGAAGATAATCCCACGTGATACAATCTCAAGAATTACACTTTTTCCACATCAAGAGGCATTGATGGCCACAGCAAGAAAAGTGAAAAACTCTACCATCACCATTATAGCAACAGACACCTTATGCCAGATCTATCTCAAGCAACCTTACAGACAGGGAGCTATTTAATCCATACTAACATACTACGCAATGTGATTATACCATACAAAGGGGATTTCCCAACCAAATTACTGGTACACAAAGATGGAAACTACTCATGTAGTAAGAAAACCAGAGAAGGAAATCCCATCCCGGCCGCTCCTCGGCATTCAACTCCCTAACGACAGGTCTCTACCCCGGAAGATGTGAGACAAGTCACCAAGAATGAAAGTTCAGTCTGAACTAGTCATCTACCTTCAGGAGGATACAACAAGAGAACACCTTCAGGTGAACTTTCCCCCCCACAAGCAAGGCCAAACAGCCTGCCCCAGGTTTAAAGAACTCATTTCACAAGTTCAAAGTTGTTCAAAATCTACTCTGAACTGTACCTTGGTTGTCTGACGAGTGAGACCCCCGGCCCAGCCCGCACTGGTATTTATAGCTAAGTTTACACAAAGTTATTTTTACTGTTGACTATGTTTGTTTTGATATCCCTTCATGTGCAGCAAGATGAAAATTACGCATTTACCTGTACCATGTCACTTAAGATCTTAATCTCTCAACACAAGAGGCTTAATTTCCCCCTTTTAAGAGGTCATCCCTATGAAGGATGCCCGTGTCTTCAAATCTGAAATAAGTATGTCCCAGGACCCCATTTGTAAAAAGACAAGGCACCCAAATTCTCACCGATAAACGATTTGCCAAATATATCAAGTTAACGCTAGCAAAAAACATGATGCGAGGATGATTGCAATTAAAGAGATACTTACCTTTTAAAGAACTAGAAGTTACACCCTAGAACACCAAAGGGAGATATATAATTGGATCTGCGAGATCAAACTTTTATAAGTACATGGTGAACGTATATGCGCCAACCACTTCTCCAAATAGGTTCCTAAATAAACTAACCAAAAAATACAAAAGACTCAGAAAGGCTCACTAAGATGTGTGGGATTTTAAAAAATATCTGACGCAACATAGATCTACAGCTAATAAAACCAGAGATTCTCCCCACTGCTTAACACTTGGATACAGAAACAAGGGCTATATGATACTTCAGATGTTTTTAAACGCTGCCTCCAAAGAAATTACTATTACTCACCAGACCATAGGACATTTTCTAGGTAGACCTATTTCTGGTAGAAGAAATACACTAAACAAGAGTACACGTGTTAAAATCTACTCTGCACTGGACCTGTGTCTGACGAGGTGAGACCCCGGCCGCACTGAGTAATAGTATAGTTATACCACAAAGTTATTTTGTTATACTATGTTTGTTTTTGCTACCTTCATGTGCCAGCAAGATGACAAATTGACAGCATATAACCGTTACCATGCACTTAAGATCTTATCTCTCAACACAAAGAGGGCTTAATTCCCCCTTTAAGAGTTCATCCCTATGGATAAGGATGCCTTGTCTTCACAATCTGAAAATATTATGTCTCCAGAGACCCATTTTGTAAAAGGGACAAGGCACCCAAATTCTCACATAAACGATTTGCACAAATATATCAAGGCGACGCTCGCAAAAAACATGCTGGAGTATGTATTGCATTAAAGATACACCTACCTTTTAAAGAACTCTGAAGTACACCTAGCCACACCCAAAGGGGATATATAATTTATTGGTGAACGTATACTGCGCCACACACTTCTCCAAAATTGGTTCCAAATAAATAACCAAAAAAACACAAAAGACTTCAGAAAAGGCTTCGCTAATAATGTGTGGCGATTTTATATAAACCTGACGCAACCATAGGACTCTACAGCTGATTAAAAACCAGATATTTCCCACTCTTACACTTGGATACAGAAACAAGGGCTATATGCTACTTTCAGATGTTTAAAACGCTGTGCCTCCAAGAATAATTATTTACTCACAAGACATAGGACATTTCTAGGATTAGACTATTTCTGGTAGAAAGAAATACACTCACAAGAGTTAAATCTCTAGCATCACACAGCGTCATGGTCTGATCATTCTCCCATCTTCATAGAAAAATACACATCTCCCCTCTACGTTCACCCAAAGACTTTGGAAATGTAATTACCTTTTACTTAACCTTACCTTCATTTAAAGATTCAGTCAAAAAACACATTAAAGGAATTCTTTACCACATAACGCTACTGACAACATAGATTCCCCTTAGACTATGGACGGGGGTTCACAAAATGTTACATAGAGGAATAATATGGGACTAACCTCAAGAAACTATAAACAAAAGAATATACAATTTCAAACACCCTGTCAGTAGATCCCATGACAGAATCTTCCTACGTAACTCACCAACTAAAAATGCACAACCACTTATTCTCTCTCGACAAACTTCACACACAATTAATGGAAGCCTATGACAAACAAATTCATCCTGGAAAGATGGGCATTATACTCCCACAATAAGCTTACAAAAACTATGGCAAAGAGAGAGTTATAAAAAACAAATATGAAATCTCGTATCCATATCTAATATCCCCCAGAGACTCTAAAACCCGTCTATTCTCATCGATAGATATAGCCAACGCCTTTAGCGAATTTATGCACAATTTATAATCTAAAAGAAGACCCCAAACACAATAGAACCAACCCTTTCCATATTAGGGAATTTTCATGCAGAAGGTACACTCACTACAATTTATGAAGCACAACTTCAAGCCCTCTAAATCACCCATCACAGAGCCAAGAACAAGGGATAAATTATTCTTTCACTAAAAAAACAAAAGGCCCCGGTCATGATGGACTTCCCAATGAATATTACCACTTCTACATAATGAATTTCTCCCACAAATGACAAAAGCCTTAAGTCAACGCCATGTCATCAGGGAAGTTACCATATAAATGCTTACAAGCTACTATAGTAGCCATACCAAACCAAACAAAGAAGAACTACTGCCCAGCCCAATTTCCGTCCCATCTCACTCCCTAAACAGCGACACTAAAATATATGCCAAATTAATAGCCCATAGACTTCTTCACTCATACCAAAATTAATTCATAATGATCAAGTCGAGTTATTAAGGGGAGAAGTCCCCAGATGGCACGAAACGTATGATAGACTTAATTATGTTTATGGAGATCTCGGGCGCATTCTCTGCTTCTTACTTTGGAGCAGAAGAGAAGGCATTCGACAGAATACAGAATAAACTGGAGTTTTTGCATTTTCAACACTAGAACAAATTTGGAGTCTCAGGTAAAATATATCAGCCATAAGGCATTATATGAAACACCCTCAGCAAAACCTAAGAAAATGGAGCTTCTTTGGCAAACCCATTCACTATTACTAAGGGACCCGTCAGGGATGTCCCCTATCCTCCTCATATTCATTTTTAATAAGGGAACCTTTGCAGAAATGATAAGAACAAAACCACATCATAGTGGAGATCAGCAGTACCGCAAATAAAATGGGACTATTTGCAGATGACACAATCATATCTTTCACTAACCCCTCTGATCTTCACTTAGGGAATAATGGAATAATAAAAAGATTTGGGGAAGTTCCTTTTATAAGTAAGGTAACCAAATCCACTATTTATTAGGAGTTAATATTGCCTCTTCCTCTAAAACAGCAAATAGCCAGGAATTACCATTCAAATGGGAAAACAGAAGCCATTCTTCTAGGATAAAACTTTCAAATCCCATTAAAATCCTAGCAAAAAATCAACATGAACCTCCTTGTTTCCTCCCTACAGAAGGACTTGGAAGCGCTAAGGACTAATTTCCTTGCAGATGGGAAGGATAATAATATACAAAAATGTCATTACTACCCAAATATTATATCATTTAGAACCATTTCTACCCCAATTCCCAAAATATTTAGTTCCAAACTACAAAAACAAATGTTACTTTATATGGGAGCAAAAAAAAACAAGAGTCTCAGCAACAATTCTATTTACTCCCAATAAAATCAAGGAGGATAAAATGGAGCCCCAATCTTATGAGATACAGAACAGCTTTCCTAGTACAACAAATAAAAATTTGGTGGAGTTACTCACCAGCCTACCGTGGCCTGATAGAGGGAAACTCTAAACAAACAGAGAACCCTACTCCATTTGGTATTAGCGCACAAGTTATTCCCAAAAATACCTCCTCCAAAAGCAGCCCGACATAGCAGCCTCAATCCAGGCCTGGACGGCTCTACCTTATCATGCCAATCCAACTCGGCAAGTGTCACATACAAATTCCAATCCAGGTCATGAATAATTTACATGAAAAACTTCCCATTAAAACTCTTATAGGAAAAAGGAATAATTAAATATAGTCAACAACTTTCACAGAGGGAAACCTGATGTCTTACTAAGGACATTATGAAGTCTTCACATCTTTCCAGACAGACACCATGAAAAATCACCATAATTAACTCAGGAAAACAATAATAAATTTCCATTACCGAAAACTCAAGTACCCTAATAGAATATTCAATCTCATTCACAAACAAACACATGATTTCTATAAATCTACAAATTTTTAATTCCGTATTATCTGAAAAAAAAGACACTTTGTTTTTTTTTTCCCCTGATGAGGACACCACTAAAAGGCTCTCACATAACAAAATGGGAGCAGGAGTTAAAGATTGAACATCCAGTGGGAACAATGGAAAGAAGCATTCAGGTGGGGCTTCGAAAGCCTCTAAAGTGACCCTAGGGAGGTTAATGTAAAAAATCTTGCCAGATGGTATTATACCTCCAGCCCATTTAGCAAAAATTTTTCCAGGAACTCAGACGTGCTGGAGGCAATGTGGGACAACAAAGGTTCACTACTTCTATATTTGGTACATGCCCACATTCAAACATTTGGAAAGAAAATATTAAGATAATATCCATCACAATGGGGAAGCAGCTACAACCAGATATGTCTTTAGCCCTTCTAGGACTGGGCATCACCAAAATACCTCTTAATGTCGCAAAATGATAGGACATTATTTACAAGCAGCAAAGCTCTTATGCGAGAGCATGAAATCAATCCAGCCCCCTAATATCTAGAATATTCTAGACATTATTAGAGACGATAAACTATCATTGCATCGGAGAGAAACTCTTGTCTTAGAAACCAATAACCTTAGAAATCACTACAAAAATGTGGAAATGAATGCGTATAACAACACAGGCACTTAACCCGGATTAAACATATAGGTTGTTCTTACAAATTACCCTCCTCACCATGCCCTCGACAAAGATCACAACAAAATATATATTATTCTATGTAAAAACTCGGGCCACTTTATTTTACCCCAAGTTTAATTCCCGCAGGTAGTTTAAGTGTTTAATACTGCCACATTTTCTATGTTAACCTAAACTTTTTCAATGTAAACATATAATATAAAACGAGTCTAGACATCAACGACGTGTATATTGTAAACTTTCATGATCAATCAAAATATTTGAAAGATGGAAAATCTATGCAGTATATTGCTTTTGCATATGCACAGATAAGGAATTATTTTATGTCACATTTTCTGTAATAAAAACAGTCATTTGGATTTGATATTGGATTCTCTCGGCGATTGATGTACGGTATTCATATCATTACACATTATAATGTGCCTGAAGCCTGGGCCAAGTATCACTTTTGTAGACGCCTAAGTGCAGTGACGCCACCTTTCTTATGGAACACGTTGCGTCCAAATTTCTCACCACACTACAGCCATTCTGTGATGAGGGGCTGTTTTTATTCAACCTGTATTTTATTGAAGAAATTTTTGTCTTTTTTTTTTCCATTGAAGACAATAGCATAAGACATGTAACAATAGTCATTTAAACAAGGTCTATGTAGTACATTACATCGATTTCAGAGAACTATAAATGGCGCATTAGCATTGTGCATTCTACGCTCTATAAACTTATATCCCCTCTGGGGGGGCTAGAGGCAATTGGCTCAGCATGCGACCTAACCCTTAACTTTTAACTTTAGACCCTGAATAGCGAAACCAAGCCTTCAGGGGAAACATTGAGACTTACCAATCACAAAAAGGGGACAAACAATAGGAAGTAAACAGGCCTAGGATCTCATATTGCCGCGTGGAGGATGGGGGCGGAGCGGACACGCCAATGAGAAAGGCTAACTTATACCTGAGATGAATTGTGTTGGACTAGTACTCATTCCTAGGGAAGCCCAAAACAAAATCGAATGTCAACTCATTCTGTTAAAGAGCCGCCAGGTGCTTCATTGATTCTCACTTCCTTAATAGGCATAATTAAATCGAGCAGTGACAGACGGGGGCAGATTGTTTCCATTTGGCAGCAAATAGACCTCTCTGCGCTGTTAGAAAGATGAAGGAAAAGGTTGGTGTTTTGTTTCCGCGACCCATAGGAAGACGTTAAGTAAATACGTAGCAGGGTCCATGGTATTTGCTCCCAATACTTTTCAGTAGGCTTTCGACTAGGCGCCCAAAAAGGGACAATAGATGCACACGTCCAAAAAAAAATGTGGCGGGTACTCCGTTCCCCCACCTCCACCACCTCCAACCAATATCAGGAGATGCGGGTATAGATCTGGTGATGAAGAAGTGCATGGTATGGTACCACAACAGGAGCAAATTGTATTGGTACTGTTTGTATGAATGACCTGAGAGGTTTTAGTGCTATATCCCATCTGGAGTTCACCAGTGAGGGGGCTGTAGGGATTGCCCAGGAAATATTCCCACTTAACCATTATTTATGACGGGGTGGTTCTTTGTGGAAGGGTCAGACAAGATCCTATAGATGATGATAAAAGGCCTGCGGTAGAGGTACCTGCTTGACATAGTCTTTCAAACTCGGTTGGCATGGAGACTGATGTTGTCCCCATATGTAGGGATAGGAAGGATTTTCATAGTAGAGCATAGTATCATAGGATTAAGCGGAAAAAGACACAAAAGTCCATCAAAAAGTCCAACCTTTAAGAATTAAATAAAATGTTTTATCCCATAACCGTGATATTTTTCTCTCAAGAAAGGCATCTAGGCCTTCTTTGAACTGTACAATTAGAGACATAACAACCTCCTGCGCAGAGAAGTTCATAGTCATCACTGCTCATACAATTGTCACAATATATACAAGTTGTAATGAAAGGGTTAAAATGTTATCAGAGGGTGACAGAGCACCCCCGCTCGTACAAAAAATGCGCCAGGAATGCACTCCCCATTATAACGCTATAGATCAACCAACTAGAGGAAAAAAGGGGGACCAAATAAGGACTAAAATGACCATAAAGGTTAATGAAAACAAGTGACACACCTTTATTAATTCCATGTGTATAATAAACCATATATCCATAAAACCATATAAAACCATATATCTAAAAACAACAGGAAACAGGCGCAGGAGGACGAAGTTCATATAGACCAGGAGCCAGAGATAAGACATGGCTGTATCTCTGGCTCCCGGTCTATATAATTCGTCTCCTGCAGCATGTGTCCTGTGTTTTTAGATATATGGTTTTATTATACACAATGTAATTAAATAAAGGTGTTGCACTTTTTTCATTTACCTTTATGGCATTTTAGTCCTTATTTGGTCCCCCTTGTTCCTCAGTGGTGACTCATGCTCATACAGACAAAGAACTCTGTCTATGTTGATGGTAAAAATCGCTCTCCTCTAGGCAGAGGGATTGACACTTGTCCTGGTCACAACCTAGGTATAAAAGATCTTTGGAGAGATCCTTGTACTGTCCATTCAGTATTTGTACATGTAATGAGGTCTCCCCTCAGTTGTATTGTCTAAACTGGAATAATCCCAAATTTTGTAATCTGTCAGTGTATTCTAATCTCCCCATTTCCCTAATAATCTGGTTGCTCTCCTCTGCACCCGTTCCAACTACTTACTATATCCTTTTTTATACACTGGTGCCCAAAACTTACACAATATTCCTGTGTGGTCGACAAGGGACTGGTATAAGGGCCAAAAACTATGTCTGTATCATGTAATCTATTCCTCTCTTGGTGATACAATCCCATAATTTTATTTGCTTTAGCAGTAGCTCTTGCCTTACCCCTCACTCTTTTTTCACTTCTAACCCGGCCGTGTTAGATCTTCATCTTTCCCTCCACCTCGCTCTGTCTTCCTCTTATATACCCCTCTCTGGCCTCGATTTCTCCTTACCTCCCCCGTCTTTATCTCCCTTCCCCCCTTCGCACTTATACCCTTTCTGGATACCCCTCACTCCCGCTGGCCTCTGGTCACTAAAATTAAGTCCATCAACCATACCCAAGTCCTTTTCAGCTCCAGTTTTACGAGTATTGACCATTTAGAATCACGAAATTATACTTTTTGGTTTCCATGCCCCAAGTGACATAACTTACATTTTTCTACATTAAACCTCATCAACCTTTCTATTCCCACTCCTCAGCCTTTCCACAAATCCCTCTGTAATCCTAAACTATCAACATCAGTATTTATTACTTTACTCAGCCTTAGTATCAATCTGCAAAATTATTGAACTTGACTGTGGCAAACACACTTACAAGGGTCATTATTAAAAATATAAAAAGAAGTGGCCCCAATACTGACCCCTGGGCACTCATGGTAACGTCAAACCCAATCTGAGAAGTTGCCATTAATGACCCCTCTGTTTCATCAGTAAGCCAATTACTTACCCAAATACACAGGTTTTCTCCTATTCCAGCAGTTCATTTACTATACCAACCCTCGTTATGTGGCACGGGGGTCAAAGCCTTTGAAAAGTCCAGATATACAACATCCACAGCGTCCCCCAGATCCAGTCTTGAAACTTACCTCCTTCGTAGAAAACCCATCAGATTAGTCTGACAGGACCGATCTCTCATCAACCCATGATGGACGCTGGGTTATAAGATGTGCACAGTGAGATAATCAGAATAGATCTCTAACAAAACCCCTCAAATATTTTCCCCCCACAGAAGTTAGACTCAGGGTACTTGTAAGTTTCAAGGATTGCTATGTGATCTTTTTTATTTGGTACACACATTGCTATGCCACCAGTCCTGGGGGAACAAAACCAGTTCCTCAGTGAATCTGAATCTTAAAATATTAAAAAATAACGGTCTGTCTACACCTTACATAGTTCATGCAGAACTCGGGGGTGGGTTGTATGCCATCTGGCCCCGGTATTTATCTATTCTTAGTGGGTGCGAGGCGGCGCCGATACTCTTCCTGGGTTAAACTGTTGGAAAACCATTCCAAAAAGAATTTACATTATTCCTCATTGTGTATTCCACGAGGGGATTTTCCTAGGTAAGACAGTTGAGAAGGCGACATTCAGTAGCTTGCCCTTTCCTATACCCTTTCACCATGACACCAATGTATTATAAGGGGACCCACACTCTCTGTTGTTAGTTTCTTATCATTTATTACTGAAAAAAATTGGGAGATTTTTGCTTCCCTGGCAATATTTCTCTCGTCTCTATTTTTGTGCCTTTATCGTTTTTTAAAAGGATTTATTTTTCTCTCTATAATCATGTAATGGTCTTCATCAATTACCTTCACGTTTAGCACTTAAAAGCCTTTTCTTTTTCGCTTATTGCTTTCCTTACAGCTAGTTAGCAAAATTGGCTGTTTCCTTGTTCCTTATGCTTTTTCCATTAAGGTATGTGTTTCTCACAGGACTTTTTCAGAAATAATAAGAAAATGTCCCATTTTTTTTTGGGGAGGGGGGGGGCATTGTCTTTGAGAACTTCTCACAGTCTATGCCTTTGTAAGGTCTTCCCTTAGTTGCTAAAAGATTTGCCCCTCCTGGAAGTTTAGAGAGTTGTTGCCCCTTCCCTAACGTTCTTAGTAAAGCGAATACAAAACCAATGATATTATGATTACTATTCCCCAGGTTCCCCCAACCCTGCCTGTAATTTTGATACCCTATCAGGTCTGTTGCGTTAAGATAAGGTCCAGCAGTGCCCCCCCTTCATATGTTGGCTCAGGACTAGCTGCGCAGGTAATGTCTTTTGTTGTGACCAAGAACCCCCCAGTCAAATCTGGGTAATTGAAGTCCCAAGGATAAGTTACTTCCACCATGCTTTGAAGCGCATCCATCACTTATCAGCAATTTCCTCTGCTGCGGCCATTATATTTGGAGCCTCTATTTTAACAAAAACTTGGTAATATTTTATTATTCTTTTTCCCTTCCCATTCTACACCCATAGGCACTCCACATTTGGCATTTTGAGTTACTGATGTCATCTCGCAAGACAGGTTGAGGCAAGAATAAATATAAAACCAAACCCCTTCACTTTTTTTCTATATGATCCTTTTTAAAAAGACTGTCTGTACCACTATAGTAACAGCCCAGTCGAGAAGCTACTGTCCAGCCAGGTCTCGCTGATACCACTGATCATATTCCACTCCAACATCAAGAGTTCCAGTCCTTCATTTTGTTTGGGGTGGGCTTCTGGCATTGTTGTAATACCACTTTATATGGTTTTCCCTGGTCCGTATTCTTTTGTTTTATTCCCCAAATCTCATTCCAGCCCCCTTCTCCCCCATGGACTATGACTCTCCCAGCTCTCTCTATCTTACACTGTCTATGGCCCTGCACCAAGTGTAGTTGCACTCCACAGGTCTCTAGTTAAACAATCCTCCCAAATTTCTAGCCATTTTTACCCCAAAACAGCTGCACCTTCCTCCATTGAGGTGACATCCCCAATCCATACATGTTGTAGAGCATGTAGCGACGACAAAGTTCAGCCCAGTATCTCCATGACCCAAAACGCTCCCTTCCTACACCAACTTTTGAGCCCACTTATTTACCTCCCTGATCTCCTGCTGCCTTTCTGGTGTGGCAGTGGTACAGGCAGGATTTCGGAGAAATGCCCCTGAGCTTATGGCCTAAATCCCGGAAATCAGTTTTAAGGACCGTCCCCCTCTTACTTTGTCAGAGTGCCAATGTGGACCATTGACTGCTGCGTTCCTCACACAGCCCCTCCCACGTTAACCTGTCAACCCACAATCCGCAACATGCCGGAACCCGAGCCACCCGGAAACAACCACACTGTCGGTATACATGGTCTTGTGACAGATTGCCCGGGGGGGGGTTGGGTGTTCCCGCTAAATGGCATCGAATGCAGCACCGGTTGGACTGTCTTGCTGTGCTCCCTTACCCTTCTTACTGGAGCGAAAGTACCCTGGTGCTAAAGGCCATTGTCGTGTGCAGCATTGCTACCCAAGAGCTGATATCCCCCCTATTGGCGTGCCACCAGAATCGGTGACTAGACTCCCTACAAACTCTTCCCTCACCCCTACCCGCCTCTTCTACATGTTACCGCCCCTTACTCGCCACGGCGCGGTTCCCATATTTCCCCTCGCCCTTCCTTCCGAATTCCTTGATCTCCCCCTCCCCATCTAGTTCCCAGACAGTTTGTGCTCCGGAGCAGCAAACTTCGCTCCGATTGTCAAATTGCCTGCAGGCACTTGAAACTTGCTCATTTAGATCCAGAATCTGGGCTTCCAGATGAGCAATTTTCACACATCCCAACACAGACTTGACCCCTCGAACGGCTGTTTCAGTAAGCATACATTGGCACAGGATTAACCACCGTGTACAGGCATAGCCACCTTATGGAGTCCACTTGTTCTAATGGGGATTACAAGTAGAAATATGAACACAGAAGAAGAATTTACAGTCAAAGTAACACAAAATAAGCAGTTAACCGCTAATGCCCTCCATCCAAATTTACAGTCCCATTAAACCCTAGTCACACTTAAGACACTGCACACACTAAGGATCATGCACACTCTGGCCCACCACGTCTCTCTACACCTCGTCTTTGTCTTCTTCTTTTGTTAAACCCCTTGTCATGGATTGAGCGAGCACTAAAAGGCTCGGACTCATTATTCAGACGCTTTTCCCCATGCTCGAGTGCTCGTCTCGAATAACGAGTCCCCTTGAGAGTCAATGGGAGACTCGAGTCATTGACTTCAAAGGGGTACCGGCTCTTCACATGTGACAGCTTGCAACCCTGAACTCAAGAAAACCACCTACCCGGAACATGACGGATTACTTTCCCCACCTCCTTTCTGACCGACGCAGGGGCCATCGCATGGTTGCCTCTGGTCCTTCTCTACTCTTACGGTACCTGTTCCCGTTATGCAAAAATTATGGGCAACAGCACGGCCATGACCAAGAGTGACCGAATGTAGGGCGATAGGATCTAAAATGGCAATAATTGACCCTGACATGTAGGGACGATGCAACGAGCAGCGTGCAGCAGTGGCAGGCTAGAGAGTGTCATGCGACATACCCTAAATGTGAATCTCAGGTTCACCAAAAGGAGGTATAATGAGTTTCCTATGTGAACAAAAGGTTGACGGTATATTCTTATCCGAATAACACAGCATGGTGCGACATAGTGACCAAGTTCCATAACGTATCTGTGAAACACCCGAAAAATGAGCTGACACAGGCTTCTTTTGATAAGGGGACCGACATTGGAGGCAGTCCATGGAGACGCACTTCCCAGATTAAGAGCGACGTATAGGGGCATTCATATTGCGCTGCTATGATTTCACATCTTCAGGGTCTCCAGCATGGCGGCGACAGATTGGAAGAGTTCCATTTATGTATCTGGTGAAACCCTGAAAATTCTGCCTGACACAGCATCGTTTGATAAAGGGGATGATGTGCTGCATATCCTCCTCGTGCTCCAGCGTCTGGGCGTATAGGAGAGTTGAATGGAGAACATGGGACGCTTGTGGCGGACGTGGAGGAACAATGGACAGGAAACAGCAGGGGTCAGCATGATGGATGGTCCTCTGCGGACTCTAATCTTTGGGATGGAGCTGCGGTCCACTGCAAGGGCGAGGTTTTTCGCCTGTCCCAAGCCCACTTCCGTTCTCTCTTCGGACTCCTCCGTCCACCCCCCCAACAGGGCCTGGGGGCCAGAAAGGCGTTTACTTTGAAAAATTATAATTTTCAAAGGCAGACCGCGGTTCCTTTGAATATTTCACCTAGGAATATGACTGCAATAGGTGTTCTATTTTTAATTGTTTTTAGAAATGGTTCCATAATTAAGACGGCGACAGTACGGGCATCCTATTGCGCTGCTATGATTGCCAACCTTCAGGCTCTCCAGCATGGCGGCGACAGATGGGCGACCGAGTTCCCTATGTATCTGGTGAAACACCACTGAAAATTTCTCCCCTGGCACAACAGCTGTTTTATAAGTGGACGATGTATGGAGGCAAAGGTGAACTAGTAGTAGATTAAAGGTGCTGCGTTAAAACTATGTAGTTGGATCTTGGGAGGGAGCTGTGGCTCTCCGCGGCCAGGCGAGCTTGATGCCTATATCACAGCTATGCACCCTCTCTCCCGACTGTCCTTTTCCTGCTTTCTATGTCCCTCTGTCTTACTTCCCCCATAATACAGCCACTTATAGAAGCCTTTGGTCATAAGATCAATGTGTAGCGTTCTTAAGTTTGGGGTTATGGGGTGAGGCGGAATGGAAACAGATGCCAGCAAGAAGCGATGATAAATATACGTGTAAATGAATTACAAAGTTTCGCCATACATATATGTGGTGGAGGTTACACAGTCAGGTAGGTAAATCCATAAAACAAGCACCAAAATTCCATATTGACACAGTTCGTTTGATAAGGGAGCCTGTCTGGAGGCAGCTATATGGACGACTTTTGGAGGCAGACTATTGCCGATGACGTGTGGACTGCTCTATTGGAGACAATTTTAATTTGGATACGTGCCGTATGTGGCAGTCCAAAAAAGTTTTTCAAGCCCTAGGAGCAGCTAGTGACCTGTTCCGCCCAGGAAAACTATAATAGAGTGAGTGCCTATATGTGTCACTCCAAAAAAGTTGATTAAAACACAGAGGACCGGGTAGGTGGCCCTCCAGAAAAATTAAATACAGAGTACTGTAGTACTAGAGCTAGTTGGCCCCGGCAAAAAATAGCCAGTTTCACTCTGCGTTAGTGTACAAAGAGGAGGAGAAGGAAAAAATGAGGAGGAGGTAGTGCATTACAGTTATTCAGGCTTGAGCTTCTTTCACCAGAACTGGTGGAGAACTTGGAAATCCGAGAAATCCAGGCTCTATATCATCTTGAAAGCGCCACCCTCAGCCTGTCAGTGGTGTCAGTCGACAGGCGTTGTACGCTTATCGTGATGATCCACCAGCTGCACTGAAAACCGTCGGCAGCTTACAACACGCTAGCGGCAAGGGTAGGCAGAACCTTTCAAGGCGTCCAGCGCCCAGTTCATGCCACATGTCCAGCTTGAACCCAGTTAGTTTGTAGGAGCTGTGTTGATCATTTAGGACGATGGTATGTCAGTATACGTTACTCCTCCCTGTACCATTCTTCTGCATGTAAGACAGCCCTCTCTGCTGGAGAATGGGGAAGGTGACAGTGCTTGCTGGTGTGACATAAAACTGCAAGGCTGTAAAGCGACCCTGCCAGAGTCTGGAAAAGCTGCCTGCTCGCCTTCTCCCTAGCTCTAGCTTTTCCCTCAGATAACGCCTCTCTGCCCGCTAGCGCTGTCAGAAGGGAAAATACTGTTTAACAGTTGGCACCAGGCCATGATGGTAGTCAGCAATTTCTCACACCTCCTTTCTCATCCGGGTTATTATAGTGGAAGATTGTTGGTTGTACGTGGGTCCCAGGCAGAGTGAATAACCCCAGCATCGGTGCGTGAAATAAATTCTTTTGAACGCGCAGGGTACGGGATAGGCAGCCTAGCATGAAACTCTGCCATATGTCGACCAGCAGTCCCCAACGCGTCAAGAATACACTCCCTCACTGGCTGACTCCATCCGTCCTCTTCCCACTCCTCCAACTCCTCTTCTTACTGCTACATGACCTTACACGCTGACAAACAGTGAAGGACTGAACAGATGGTCTCCCTCAAATTCTGTATCGCAAACATTCTCCTCCTCTATTTCCTCCTCATCCCTCCTCCCTCCACCCTCCTCCGATATGCGCTGAGAAACAGACCTAAGGGTGCTTTGGCTATCACAAGGAATCCTTCTTCCACCGCTCTCTTGTGACGACGCAAAGCTACGACTTCATGCCTGACCAGAGAGTTTTCAACAGGCCAAGCAGCGGGATGGTGAGGTCTGATGATGGCGGCCTCGCCAGCCGAACCATCTGTGTGACTCCTCAAAGACTCAGACCTGACACGATATCCAGGACATCCAAGTCACTCCTCATTGAGACTTACGGAAGCTGACTGACTCTGACTACCATTTCTGTGGAAGTTGCATCTGGCAGTCGACAATCGCGGTCGCATTGCTGTATAACGCAGGATAACTGGTTATGTATGAATTCCACCTCGTGGGCACGTCGCACACACAGTCATGAGCAAATCAGACAGATTAGGGAGTAGTGTCATGAGGAAACGGGATGACTATGAGAATTTAACACATGGGCAGGCAATAGGCTTCGATAGTGTCAGTCCTGCCCGGTTGCAGAGAGCCACACCACCAGGTTACGGGCCTTTGCTACACACACACAACATGCCTGGCTTGAGGTTCAGCGGTTGCCAGCCACAGATCGTCCTGCGCCGGATGCCCTGTTAATAGCGTCTTGGGCCGGGTGTGCCTTTTTATAATCGCCATAGGCCCTACACAGTTTGAGCACCGCTGCGTGTCCGCTTAGCGACGGCACTGCTGCTGTTCCCTAGAGCTACCCCACTGATGGTGCCATGCCCAACAGGATGGTACATCGGAGGAGGAGGTGGGGAGGAGGGATGTGGAGTTAGTGAGGAAGGCATAGTAGGCCTTCTGAGACCTGGACCGAGGTAGGCCCGCAATCCTCGGACGTCGGCATTATATGACCAGCAGCCCAAGGTCAGACTTGACCACCCTCACCCAAGTAACCCAATGTACGTCAGCGATATGATAGTGTGCCTGCCCGGAAGCCTCTGTCCAAGTGTCCGTGGGTCAGGGGACCTTTGTCAGAAACGGTTGGGTCAGGCACGGTATGATGTTTCTCTGGACATCGTGCGTGTGCGTGGCTGGGTCGACACATCGGGAAAAGTAGTGGGGCTGGGGGGCACTATACTTCCTTTTGCGCTCCAGCGTCGGGGTATGAGAGCTGAACTGAACGCTGGTGGCAGTCTGTCGTGGAGGATCGTGAGGCGAAGATGGGGTTTTATCCGCTGGGTTGTTTGTGTTCCGTTGTTTTGTCCGTTCTGGGCAGGGGGCTAACGCAGAGACAAGGGGAAGGACGCAGTGGTGTGCCCGGCGGAGTGAACGGGCTTGTGCCATTGAGTTGGGGTGTTTAGCATTCATATGCCTGCGCATATGGTTCGGTAGTTAAGCTAGTAGGGGTGGACCACCTGATGATTCCTGGTTTTGGCAAAGTTTGCACACCACAGTCCGTCGGTAAATCCGGTGTTTTCTTAAAGAAACCTCAGACTTCCTGAATGAATCTAGGCCCCGGCACCGCCTGGAGCTTGATAAGGGCAAACATTGGGCTGTGAGGCACCAGCTCTGGCCAGCCTCTTCCGTCTGGCCCCACCACTGCCGTCGTCAACGTCTGCTATAAGGACTCGCCTTCCATCTCCAGGAAGCACTGTGTTCCATTCACCCGGCCTATCAAACCACTGGGCTGGTCACCTCATCATCCCCCTCCGATCCCTCAGGCTCTTCGCCCCTTCGGTTATTCTGTCCCTGACAACAACATTTCCCAACTTTGTCTGACAACCGTGTCACCTCGTCGTCCGATCATACCATCTTTAGCACACTTTCTTTTTTCCACTACGCTCACTAGGTATATCATCACCCACAGACTGCGACCGTGGTGGAAAACCCTGGGCATCGGAAAATTGGCTCAGCAGGCAACCGTCGACCAAAGTGGTTTGTGACTGTGGAACGGAACCAGACAAAAACAGTTTTCCTCAGAGTATGCCGGATTGTTTTCAAAAAAAAGCCACCCAATGTGTTGGTGGGGAAGGGGAGACTGGGGGGCGAAGGAGGCCTGCAGGTGGTTGAGGAGTCTGGAAGGAGTGCTCTGATTTCGGTGACATGGGTGGACTGCGTGGAGACTGACTGGTGGACAAATGGCTAAGAAATGTCACAATCCACGACATTATCTCTTTTCGCACTGTTGCTGGCCTCAACATGCTCTACCACGATTCCCAGTACGTGAGACATGAGAACCTAGGGAGTGTAGCTCGGCGGCGTTTCCCCCTGCCTCCCTCATCAGCAGGTGGTGTCTCACCCCGCCCAGGACCACGGCTCTGACCCCTGCCGTAGTTGGATGCCCACATCCACGCCCTCGTCCTCTCAACCCTAGCCCTCGGGTTAACATTTTCAAAATTAAAGTGTAAACTTCAAATTTTTTTTGTTTTGTGTTTTTTTTAAACCAATACGATGGCTATCCAATTGCTATCGCTCTAGTTTCTAACCTACACTGACAGCACACAACTGGATTTTGGCGCTGTGCCAGATAACTTGAGTTATAAGAGAAATAAACGTAAAAAATAAATAAATCAGCAGACTGTGCCTAATTCAAATCAAGTAGAGGGTCTGGACCGATTCTATGAATCAGGAGTTGAAGGGAAAAAACCATGGCGCATCGACTCAAGTGTAGGTTTGATTAAAAAAGGTATTTAAAAAATGCTATAAAAGCTGCTCACCTTGCGGCTATCTTTTAGCCTAGCATGTAGTCAAGTATGTGGGAGTGCTGCCAGTGGAGCCACGAGGATTGAAGAGTCCAGAGTAAAGTGAATCCCCAGTGTGGAGATGCTTGTAAGTAAGCAGACAGAGAAGATCCACAGTGTGGCGCAACTCACTTTGGTAAGAATCTTTAATTGCAAATGACTACGCGTTTCGGCGCTTGGACCAGCGCCTTCGTCAGGTTTGGCAAACAGACCTTGTTTGCCGAACCTGAACAAGGCGCTGGTTCAAGCGCCGAAACGCGTAGTTCATTTGCAACAAAGATTCTACCAAGTGAAGTTGCGCCACACTGTGGATCTACTCTGTCTTGCTTACTTACAAGTAATTTCAAATCAAACCCCTAATAATTGTCCCATTCGGTTGTTTGAGGTGGATATGTGTGATCACTAAGAGCTAAACACAAGTTCTCCCTGCCAAATTCCCTCACAATATGGAACTAGCTGCACTACTAATGCCAGCAAGCCCACCACAAGCACAAACCAAAAAAAAAAAGGAAAATATAAACGCTATTGTAGGCCCTTAAATAAGCAGTTGGGGTTCTCCTATGGCTATTTTCTAGCCCACACTCAAAGCACCTTGCTTGGAGTTATTACTGTGAGTTCTAAAAAGAAATAAACAAAAGAAAAATAAAATCAGCAGACTCGGCGTAATTCAAATCAAACCCCTAATAAATTTGTCCCACTTTGGTGTTTTGAGGTGGATATGTGTGTCACTAAAGAGCTAACACAAGTCCTCCCTGCAATTCCTCACAATATGGTACTACCTGCACTACTAATGCCAGCAAGCCCAGCCCAAAGCAAAACCAAAAAAAAAGTAAAAATAAACGCTATTGTAGGCCCTAAATAAGCCGTTGGGTGTTACTCCTATGGCTATTTTTTCTAAGCCCACACTCAAAGCACACTGCTTTGGCAGATTACTGTGAGTTCTAAAAGAAATAAACGTAAAAAAGGTAAATCAGCAGACTCGGCGTAATTCAAATCAAAACCCCTAATAATGTCCACTTTGGTGTTTTGAGGTGGATAGGTGTGTCCTAAGAGCTAACACAACGTCGCAAGTCTCCCTGCAAATTCACTCACAATATGGTACTAGCGCCACTACTAATGCAGCAAGCCCAGCCACAAGCAAACCAAAAAAAGGAAAATATAAACGCTTACTGTAGCCTAAATAAGCCGTTGGGGTTTCCGATGGCTATTTTCTGCGCCACATTAGTCAAAGCCACACTGCCCTTTTCAGAGTAAGTGTTAACAAGAAACTAAACGTAAAAAAAAAAAAATCAGCAGCTCGGCGTATTCAATCAACCCCTAATAAATTGTCCCACTTCAGTGTTTGAGGTGGATATGCCCTGCATAGCTAACGACAAGCTCCCTGCAGTCCCACTATGGTCACAATAGCCTGCACTAAATAGCAGAAAGCCCAGCCACAAGCAACCAAAAAAAAAGTAAATAAAACGTATTTTCCTAGAAGGGCTGTTGGGTTCTGGAGAATACTTCCGCTAACCATTCTAATAGAACACCAACGCTTTCATGACAGCAGACGCTTCTCCTAGCGCATCCAGACAGAGACATACGCGAGCGCGCGGGCAGGGGCTGTCTATTCCGGGTCACTGATCTGGCCAGCCAACCCACTGCTATCGAACGTGTAGGGTACCACGTTAGCGGGTGGAGTTCAGAGTCTCCTGGCTTGTGATGGCCTGTTTGGCGCCCAAAAGCAAAACGCGGGAGATGCCATTTTCTCGAGCTGGCGAAATACTCATCCGAGCAATGAGCAGTTTCGAGTACGCTAATGCTCGAACGAGCATCAAGCTCGGACGAGTATGTTCGCTCATCTCTACCCCTTAACGACTTGGCCTTTTTTCGTTTTTTGTCACTCACCAACTTCAAAAATCTATAAACTTTTTTTTTTTTAAAGAGCTGTGTTATGGCTTATTTTTCTGTGTAACAAATTGCACTTCATTAGTGGACGGTATTTTAATATACCATGGCGTTGTACTGGGAAGCGGGGGAAAAAAAAAATTCCAAATGCAATGAAGATGGTGTGAAAAACCACATTTGCGACGTTTTCTTGTGGGTTTGGATTTTACAGCTTTCACTCTGCGTCCCAAATGACATGTCCTACTTTATCTTTGGGTCGTTACGATCACGTGGATACCAAATTTGTGATAGGTTTATAATGTTTTCATACATTTAAAAAAATTAAAACCTCCTGTACAAAATATTATTTTTGTATTTTGCCATCTTCTGGCGCCAATACCTTTTTTATACTTTTGGTGTACGGAGACTGTGGATAGTGCCATTTTTTGTTCTGAATTTTGATGGCGTTTTTATTACTATATAATTTATTTTAGGTATTATTTTTCGACTTTGGACGCTATTTTTCCGTTGCGGGGTTAAACGCAGTGAAAAACTTATTATATTTTGATAGATCAGCATTTTTCAGACGCCGGCGATACCTAAGTGTTGTTTATGATTTTCTGTTTATTTATTTTTATATCAGTTTCTAGGGAAAGGGGTGGTGTGATTTGAATTTTTAGGTTTTTTTATTAATTTTTTTTTTTAACTTTTTTTATTTTTACTATTTTTCAGACTCCCTAGCGTGTACTCTAACCCTAGGTAGTTGATTATTCCTATCAATTTACTGCCTACTACAGTAGGCAGATATGTGGATTTTACTCCCCATGCATTACAACGTGCACATTAGCACATTGTAATGCATGGGTTGAACCGAAGTAGCCTCGATAATTCGGAATACCCGGGATACCAAGGCGACGGATCGCCTCTCCCCGTGAGTCTCATCGGGAGCGACGATCCCGAAAGATGGCGTCGCAAGTGGTGCTAGCACCGACGC
>WNYA01003697.1:6876-23338 GCA_019512145.1 Engystomops pustulosus
AGTCTAGGAGTGTCATCCCAACGAGGGATAAAGTCTAGGGGTATCATCCCAATGAGGGATAAAGTCTAGGGGTGTCATCCCAACGAGGGATAAAGTCTAGGAGTGTCATCCCAACGAGGGATAAAGTCTAGGGGTATCATTCCAATGAGGGATAAATTCTAGGGGCATTATATTCCTCAGCACTATGCAGTGTACACTTGAGTAGATGGCCCTTTAATAGCTTCAGATTGACTATGGGTAGCGCTAGTGAAGCTGATAACATACCCGATCTACCATTTACTAGAAGCCGTTCCATGCAAGATGTCCTATTAGTCTCCATAATGATATCATGTAGTACCTGTATCTCACATACATGTTTACCTGGGGCCGCTTCTTGGCGTTCTTATCCATGGCTTGTATTGGCAGCAGTATTCATCATCTTTGTGCAGTTCTGGGGATTCTGATAAATAAAATAAAGCCATTAATGGGCCATAGCAATCACAGAAAAATGTGTTGGCTGGTGAGGAGTTTCCTTACTCACCCTCCCCCACATGGTGACAATCAGTAACTGTGAATGAGGATGTAAACCGTCACTAGTGATCCATCAGAACTCAAGCCGTCCATATGTCATCCATGAACTGTCATGGACATAATGAGGATGTTGATAGTTCTTTGATATTCATGTAGGGTGTATTATATCTATATGTTATAGATGTGTTCAAGGTGGGACCACCGCCATACCAGGAGCCTTCGGTTGTGGGAAAACTGTAATCTCCCAGGCTCTTTCCAAATACTCCAACAGTGATGTCATAGTGTATGTGGGATGTGGAGAACGAGGCAATGAAATGTCTGAGGTGTTGAGAGACTTCCCTGAGGTAAGGCAGTACAAGGTCCTTTGCTGCACCAGAAGCCCATGTGGTGGTGGCATCTGCTGGTATATCTGCACCCGTGCTGTATACGGATGGCTCGGTTACTTTGGCTTTTCATACTGTTGATTCTAAGATCTGATTGTGTGATTATTTTTTCAAGCTTACTATGGAGGTGGATGGCAAAACAGAGACTATCATGAAGAGGACAACCTTGGTGGCCAACACATCAAACATGCCAGTGGCTGCCCGTGAGGCATCCATCTATACAGGTGAGCTGACATAAGTCCAGTCCTGTCTGTCCATTAGGACTATATTGTCTTATGTCCACTGTGTTATAACACATGACCGCTAACCCTCTAATAACTGCATGGGTTGTTTCCCCGTCTCTAGGCATCACCCTTTCAGAGTACTTCCGAGACATGGGCTACAACGTCAGTATGATGGCTGACTCTACATCTCGATGGGCGGAAGCCTTGAGAGAAATCTCTGGTCGTCTGGCGGAAATGCCTGCTGGTAAGATTCATGTGACATCTCACTGGAGTCCACCACAGGACAGACACATAGATGATTGTGTGTAGATGGGTGCAGCCTCTTCTGTCTGTTCTGGAGCTTTGACACCATTTTGAATCATTTTTATTGTGGCTTTGAATTGCTGGCTATTCCCTTTTGAATCCCTGTGTCCTTGATCACAATCAGGTAATGTTCAGACTCCTAACCATGGCTGATATTTCACAGACAGTGGCTATCCTGCCTACCTTGGTGCCCGGTTGGCTTCCTTCTACGAGCGGGCAGGAAGAGTCCGGTGTCTCGGAAGCCCAGACAGAGAAGGAAGTGTCAGCATTGTTGGAGCGTGAGTTCTGCTTTTTGGCCAATGCGTATCTCATATTACTGGATTGTGGAAGATGCTGTAGCCAGGGAATGATGGAGACAAGTGATAATTATTAGTATTGCATAGCGTTGTCCTCCAGAGTGTGTCACATCACGCATCGTCCTGTCATGGGTCACACACCCCTCACCTTGGCCCATAGATGCCCAACACTTAGACAGACATGGCTCAGTAGTTTTGTACTGGGTTTGTACATGAAGGAAGACCATGATTTAAGGAACTAGTACACCCAGAAAATGGCTAAACCCTCCGACTGAGGATCATAGAAAAGGAAAGCTGGAGACAATTGTCCATGAATGTTCTCTGTAACGACTGGCTCTTCTCTACATTCACAGAGTATCACCACCAGGAGGCGACTTTTCTGACCCAGTTACATCGGCCACTCTGGGAATCGTACAGGTGAGGCCCTGAGCACCAGTCCTTGCTGTGGCATCATGCAGAGGATATTGAGGCACACTATGATGCGTCAGTGCTGTCATGGCTGCCAGGAGGCACCGAATATGGTTGTGGTCTCAGTGCTAGAGTGGTGGAAGAACAACTGAGGAGCTCATCATTGTTATCTTGTCACAGGTCTTCTGGGGATTAGACAAGAAGTTGGCACAGAGAAAACATTTCCCCTCTGTGAACTGGCTCATCAGCTACAGCAAGTACATGCGGGCCCTGGATGAGTACTATGAGAGGAACTTCCAGGAACTTGTGCCTCTCAGGACCAAGGCCAAGGAAATCCTGCAAGAAGAAGAGGACTTGGCTGAGATTGTCCAACTGGTCGGCAAGGTGAGCAGACTTCTGGTTTGTGTTGGGTTGGTGATGGTTTGTGAGGACACCCATAGTGCCGTGCTCATTGGCTCTACCCTGAATCCATAGGAAAACATATAATCCTATGGGGTAAGGGTGGGGTTGGAGTGGTGATGTACAAAGCCTGGGTAAGGCTGGTCCTGCTCTTGGTTCTCTGGCATTAGGTTAGTCCTTTGTGGTGGCACATTTCTCATACACTTATATCCTCTCACACATAAACCCCTGTTACCCCCACCATCTATAACCAAGTGTCAGTCCAGATAGTACTATGTGAGAAGTCCTTGACATCCATTGTCCTCTCTCACCCCATCACAGGGTTCCCTGGCAGAAGCAGATAAAATCACATTGGAAGTGGCCAAATTGATAAAGGATGACTTTCTGCAGCAGAATGGTTACTCTCCCTATGACAGGTAAGTGCTTGTAACTTGTGAAGTAGCTGGAGGTCAGTCCTGTGTCACCTGGGTGGGGTCTTGTTGCTCTTTGGCACCCCTTGTGTATAAGCATTATGCGACCAGGAGCAGTAACGAGAACTCATTGTAGAGGGCTGATACCACACGAGGATGAGGCCATCACCAAGCTCTTCAGCTCTTCCCTGAATCAGATGTTATGTTATCAACCAGTCAAGCTGAACCCATCTCACTATTGTGTTGTGTAACATGTGCCATGGCGAAATCCAGCCCAGGCAAAGCGACTCGTGGAGGCCTCTGAGGTTTCTCTATGACACAATTCCATGGACCTTACAACACAGTTACAGTAGATGATGTGACAAAGGCTTCTGTAATAAAGGAAAATAAGAGGTTCCTCCATGTCTCTTGCCCAATGTCCGCTCTGTATTCAGCATCTAGGCCCAGCACACACCCGGGATGGGATCCTCCATGTCCCCTACCCCATGCCCTCCCCCTCTTCAGCATCTAGGTCCAGTATGCACCCGGGATGGGGATCCTCCATGTACCCTACCCCTTGTTCTCCCTGTCTTCAGCATCTTGGTCCAGCACACAACCGGGATGGGATCCTCCATGTCCCCTACCCATGTCCTCCCCCTCTTCAGCATCCAGGTCCAGTATACACCGGGGATGGGATCCTCCATGTCCCATACCCCATGTCCTCCACATCTTCAGCATCTAGGCACAGCACACACCCGGGATGGGGATCCTCCATGTCCCCTACCCCATGTCCCCCCCTATTTAGGATCTAGGTCCAGTATACACCCGGGATGGCGATCCTCCATGTCCCCTACCCCATGTCCTCCGCCTCTTCAGCATCTAGGTCCAGTATACACCGGGGACGAAGTATCCCATCCCCGGTTTTACTGGGACCTAGATCTGAAGAGGCGGTGGACATGTTGGTAAAGTGGACCATGGAGATCCCATCCCTAGTGTGTGTTGTGGCCTAGATGCTAAAGAACTAGGGAGGACATGGGGTATGGCACATGGAGGATCCCATCCCGTGTGTGGTGTGACCAGATGCTAAGGATAGGGAGGACATGGGGTAGGGATCATGGAGGATCCCATACCGCGTTGTGACTGTCCTTAGATGCTGAAGAATGGGGAGGACATGGGGTAGGGGACATGGAGTCCCATCCCATTGTGTACTTGGTACTAGCATGGCGAAGGGAGGAGGACATGGGGTAAGGGGAATGGAGGATCCCCATCCCGGTGTAGACTGGACCTAGATGCTGAAGAGGGGGAGGCCATGGGGTAGCGGGGACAGGAGGATCCCATCCTCCGGGTGTATAGACTGTACCTAGATCTAAGATAGGGGGAGGACATGGGGTAGGTACATGGAGGCTCCCATTCCCGGGTGTATAGCTGTGCCCTAGATTCCGGAAATGGGGAGGAACATGGGTAGTGGACACTGGAGGATCCCCCCGGTTGTGATGATGTGCCCGATGCTTGAAGAGGGTTAGGACATGGTTAGGGACCTGATGGAATCCCATCCCGGTTGATGTAGCTTGGACCTAGATGATGAAAGGGACTGAGAAGGGTTAGGGGTTACAGAGGATCCCCCCGGTTGCATACTGGACCTAGATGGCTTGAGCGGGGAACAGGAGGGCTGGGTGGTACATGGAGGATCCCCATCCCGGGTGCATACGTAGTGCTGAGGGCATGCTGGTAGGGACATGCGGATTCCGGTGCTGGCAATGGACATAGGGACATTGGGCAAGAAGACTGGAGGGAACCTCTATTTCCTTTATTAAACCAGAAGCCTTTGTCATACACTCATCTCACTTAACTTGTGTTGGGAAGGTCCATGGAATGTGTCATAGAGAAACCTCGAGGCCTCCACAGTCGCTGTGCTGGGATGGGATTTCGCCATGGCCACGAAGTTACCACACACAATAGTGAGATGTTCAGCTTGAACGTCGTTGATAACATAAAACTCTGATTCAGGGAAGCTGAAGGAGCTTGGTGATGGGCCCTACTCCCGTTGTGGTACAGTCCCTCTACAATGCGTTCGTCGTTACTACTGCTCCTGGTCGCATAATGCTTATACACAAGGGGTGCCAACAGAGGCACCAAGACCCCACCCAGGTGACACAGGACTGACCTCCAGCTACTTCACAAGTTACAAAAGCCTACCTGTCATAGGGAGAGTAACCATTCTGCTGCAGAAAGTCTCCTTTTATTCAATTTGCCACTTCACAATGTGATTTTATTACTGTTCTCTTTTGCCAGGAACCCTGTGATTGGTGAGAGAGAGGCATAGGATTCAAGGTGATTCTCACATAGTCATGCGGACCTGCACTTGGTTATAGATGGTGGGGTCAAAGGGGTTTATGTGTGAGCGGATTAAGTGAGTGTATGAGAAATGTGCCACCACAAATGACATACACTAATGCCAGAGAACCAAGACAGGACCAGCCTTCCCAGGCTTTGTACATCACCACTTCCAACCCCTCCCTTACCCCATAGGATTGGATATTTTTCCTATGGATTCAGTGGTAGGCCAATGAGCACGGGCACTATGGGGTCCGTTCGTTCCCCCTTCACAAACATCACCAACCCCCAGAACACCAAAGTCCGTGCTCCCTTGCCGACCAGTTTGGACAATCTCAGCCAGTCATCTTCTTTTTCTTGCAGGATTTCCTGGCTTGGTCCTGGAGGCCACAGTTCCTGGATTTCCTCTCTATATACTCATCCAGGGCCGCATGTACTTGCTGTAGCTGATGAGCCAGTTCAACGAGGGGAAATGTTTTCCTCTGTGTCCAACTTTTATTGTCTAATCCCCAGAAGACCTGTGACAGATAACAATGAGAGCTCCTCAGTTGTCTTCCACCACTCTAGCCTAAGACCACAAACCCATATTCGGTGCCATCCTGGCAGCCATACGGCACTGAGCATCATAGGGTGCCTCAATATCCTCCTGCATGTGCCACGCAAGGACTGGTGCTCAGGGCCTCAACCTGTACATTCCCGTGAGTTTGATGATGGTACTGGGTTCAGAAAGTCGCCTCCTGTGGTGAGTAACTCTGTGAATGTAGAGAGAGCCGTCGTTACAGAGAACATTCAGCGGAATAATTGTCGTCAGCTTCCTTTTCTACTGATCCTCATTCGAGGGTAGGCGCTTCATTCTTCTGGGTGTCACTAGTTCTTAAATCATGGTCTCCTTCATGTACAAACCCAGTACAAACCACACTGAGCATGTCGCTTCCTAAGTGTTGGCATCTAATGGCCCAAGGTGAGGGTGGATGTTGTTGACCACCGTACAGGACGAACTGCGTAGTGACACGCTCTGGAGACAACAACGCTATGCAATCGAATATTATCAATTGTCCTCCATCATTCCCTGGCTACAGCATCTTCCACATCCAGTAATATGAGATACGCAGTGGCAAAAAGCAGAACTCACGCTCCAACAATGGGACACTTCTTCTCTGTCTGGGCTTCCTGTAGACACCGCACTCGTCTGCCGCTGTAGCAAGGAAGCCAACCGGTGCAACCAAGGTAGGTCAGGATACACGTCATGTCGAAATATCAGCCATGGTTAGGAGGTCCGAAAATTCCTGATTGTGATCAAGAAAAGGGGATCATCCACAAGGGCAATGCCAACAATTCAAGCCACAATAAAGATGATGTCAAAATGTGCCAAGAAGCTACCAGAACAGACAGAAGAGGCTGCACCCATTCTACACACAATCATCTATGTGGTCTGTACCCTGTGGTGGTACTCCAGTGAGATGTCACATGATGAATTTTACCAGCAGGCATTTCCGCCAGAGACCAGAGATTCTCTCAAGGTTCCGCCATCGAGATGTAGAGTCAGCCATCATCTGACGTGTAGCGCCATTTCATCGGAACGAGCTCTGAAAGGGTGAGGCACAGAGGACGGGGAAAAAACCCATTGCAGTTATTAAGAGGGTTATCGGTCATCGTGTTATAACACATGGACATAACAATATAGTCCTAAGGGACGAACAGGACTGACTAGTCTCTCACCTTATAGATGTGATGCCTCACTGGCACCACGGGCATTTTGATGTGTGTGGCCACCAAGGTTGTCTCTTCATGATTAGTACCTCTGTTTTTTGCCATCCAACCTCCATAGTAAGCTTGAAAAAATAATCACAACAATCAGATATTAATCAACAGTTATAAAGCAAAGTAACCGAGGCCATCCGTTACAGCACTGCTGCAGATATACCAGCCAGATGCCACCCCACACCCATGGGCTTGGTGCAGCAAAAAAGGACCTGGTACGGGCATACTCAGGGAAGTCTCTCAAAACCTCAGAAATTTCATTGCCTGGTTCCTCCACATCCCACATACCACTACTGACATCACTGTTGGAGTATTTGGAAGAGCCTGGAGATTACAGTTTTCCCCACAAACCGAAGGCTCCTGGTATTGGCGGTGGTCCCACCTTGAAACCATCTAAGACCTATAGAAGTAAACACACCTACATGAAAAATCAAAAGAACTATAACATCATCATTATGTCCATCCCGTACAGTTATGGATGACATATGGACTGCTGAGGTCTGAGGATCAATCAGGAGGTTTACAGACCTCATTCACAGTTACTGTATTGCCCATGTGGGTGAGGGTGAGGTAAGGGAAACCTCCCTCACCAGCCAACAATTTTTCTGTTATTGCATGGCCTCTATGGCTTTGATTTATTTATCAGAAATCCCTCCCCCCCCCCCCCAGAATGCACAACGATGTGAATAGCTGATAACTGCGCCAGTACAAGCCATGATCAGAACCCAAGAAGTCGGCCCCAGGTAAACATGTATGTTGAGATCCATGTCTTGTCTTCCCGCTCTTCAGCGAGTCGAGGGTCCAGCCACACACCAGGATGGGATCTTATCATGTCACCCTACAACCATGTCCTCCCCCTGTCAGCACTAGGTCAATTATACAACCAGTATGGGATGCCCCCCATGTCCCATACCCGTGTCTCCCCCTTTTAGCATCTAGGTTTTCAGCACACACCTGGCGGATGCGGGGGCCTACAAATGTCCCCCATTACCCCATGTCTTCCGCATCGTTCGAGGCATCTAGGGCCCCAGCACAACACCCGGGATGGGGGCAATCCTCCAGGTCCCCTACACATGTCTACCCTCTTCAGTATCTAGGCACAGCCACCACACTCGGGATGGGTCCTCCATTACCTTACCCCTTGTTCATCCCCTACAGATCAGGCCAGTATACAACCTGACGGATGGATTCTCCATGTCCCCTAAACCCTATGTCCTGCCCCTCTAGAATCTCGGTCCCGCCACACCGGGTGCTTCGTGTGCTCCCGTCCCCCTACATGTCCTCCCGCCTCTCAGAATCTGGCCCAAGCACACACCCGGGTCTGGGGTCATCCATGTCCCCAACACCATGTCCTCCTTCCGATTCAGCATCTCGGCCCGAGGCCACACGCTGCCTCCGGGATGGGTTCCTCCCATTGTGCCCAACCCACTTTGTCCTCCCCGTATCAGATCTAGGTCAGTATCACCTGGGATGGGATTCTTCCGATGTCCCTAGCCCCATGTCTTCCCCTCTTCAGCACTCTAGGTCTGCCCAGCACAACACCTGGGATGGATCCTCCATGTCCCCATACCCTGTCCTCTCCCACTCTTCAGCATCCCTAGGACCAGGGTATAACACCACGGTCGATGGGATCCTCCTGTCCCACTACCCACATGTCTCCCCGCGCCTATTCGGCTATCTGTGTCCGAGTATATACACCCAGTGAGGGAGACATTCAATGGTACCATTCCTTATCCTCATGTCATTTCCCCTATTTCAGCATTGTAGGTACCAAGCACAACAACCTGGGCTGGGATCTCAAGTGTCCACAACTACCCCAGTTAGCTGCCACCGTTCACGCATTATCTAGGTCCAGTATTACACCTGAGATGGATCACTCCATGTCAGTTACCCGTTGTCCTCCCCTTTTAAGCTCTAGGTCCAGCACACAACGTGCTGGCGGTAGCCATCCGCCATGTCCCCTACCAGCCAGGTGCCTCACCCCTCTTCAGCATCTATGGCCCAGACAGCACCCGGGATGGGGACCTCCAGGTGTACCCTAACCCCTGTCTCTCCGTCTTCAGCATCTAGCCCATCACACAGGGTGGGTTCGCTCCATGTCCCCTACCCTTCCTCCCCCTACTTCACATCTAAGGTCCAGACGTAATACAACGCAGGAGACAGAGGTGATACTCCATCAGTTCCCTTAACCCATGTCTCCCCCTCTTCAAAGCATCTGACGGCCACAATCACACACCTCGGGCTGGGGTCCTCCATGTCCCTACCCCAGTTCCCTCCCCATCGAGGAAATGCAGGGTCCAGTATACACCCGGGAATGGGGACCTACATGTCTACCACTACCCATGTTCTCCCCCTCTTCAGCATCTAGCGATCCAGCAACACTCGGAGATGGTTCCTCCATGTCCTACACCCTGCCATGCCTCCCGTCAGTCATCATCTAAAGGTCCAGCTATTATACCCTGGGATGGGATCACATGTCCCCTTACCCGACATGTCCTCCCCCTCTTCAGGCATCTAATACCACTACAACAATCGGGATGGGAGCTCCATGTCCCCTACCCCATGTCTCCCCCCTCTCCGTACTAGGCAGTATACCCGGAGTGGATGGATTCGCCACCAAGTACCTTACCCTAGGGTCTCACCCTATTCTGGTAGTCTATGGTGCGCCAGTAGTCACCCAGGTGGGAATCCTCAATGTCCCTATACCACCTGTCATCACCTATTCAGCATCTAGGCCACGCACGCAAAGACCTCCGATGGGATGGGAACCTCATGTCCCTCTACCCCATGTGCTCCACCTGTCGCTTCAGCATCTGGTACTGTATACACCTGAGATGGGATCTCTCATGTGCGCATACACACCAAGGGGCCAGTGTCCTCCCTTTTTAGGCATCTAGGTCCAACGTCCGACAACACCTGGTCTGATGGGATCTCCTGTCCCCTACACACATAGTTCCTCCCCTCGTTTCAGCATAAGGACCGCAGTTTGACATCCGGGAATGGGGCTCATCTCAATTGTCCCGTACAGTCACTTTGGTGTCACTCCCATCTTGTCCGCGAATCTCCCACGTGGTTTACAACCTTCACATCCGCAGCATCCTAGTGCATCAACATCCCCTCCCCGTGGCATGTGGGTGACAGTTCGCCGTGCGATCCATGCACGTCTTCCACCACCTTTCACCAACTATGATCGGTCTGTTCACATGCTAAATTGTCCTATGCCCTTGGCATCGAGTGCACAGTGCAGTACACCATGAAGTTGTGAGAAGTGGCTTGTCAAGAAAAACTGTGTCCGGGCCACGGTGGCCACCGCGGACTCAGGCCCGCAAGGGTACCTCCCCCGCGTATGTTACGACATACTACAGGAGTCGCAGTGCAATACTACCTATATCTTGGGATGCGCGATCCTCCATAGATCCCCTACCCCATGTCCTCCCTCTCTTTAGCATCTAGGACCAGTTATCACAGGGAATGGATCCCAATTCCCATATCCCATGTCCTCCCCCTTTAGCATCTAGGTTTAAGCACGCACCAACCGGGTATGGATCCCACATGTCCCCACCCAATGGGCTCCCACACGCATCGCCTCTAGGTCCAGTATGAACACTGTGATGGCGAACCTCCATGTCCACTACCCCATGTCCTCTGCCTTCTTCAGCATCATAGGGTCCAGTATAGCACCGGATAGGGTCCGTCCATGTCCCGCTAGCCCCTTGTCTTTCCCTCTGTCAGCATCAAGGTCCAGTACACACCTGGGATTGGAATCCTCCATGTACCTTAGCCCCAATGTCATCCCCCTCTTCAGCATCTAGGGGTCCGAGTACTCCCACTCTGCGGGATGAGTTCGACCATGTAAACCCTACCCCTGTCCTACCCCCTTTTCAGCATCTGGTACAGTATGACACGGGACATTGGGGATGTAAAAGGCACACCAGTAACAGTCACTGTTCCTACCCCCTATTGATCCTCCCACTCTTCAGCATGCATCTAGGTCCACCGAGTATTACTCCGACGAATTGGCATTCCCTCGCCACATTTCCACTACCCCCCATGGATCCCCCTACTTCAAGCATCTAGGCTCCAGATTATCCACCCCTGGATGGGCTCCTCGCATTCTTTACGCAGAGTGGTGCCTCCCCCCTCGTTGGCATCTAGGTCTCAGTAGTATTAAGCACACCCGGGAGGGCTCCCTCCCAGGTTTCTTAACCGTGCCCACAATGGTGTCCGTCCCCGCCTCTTTAGCATCTGCGTCCAGGGATACACACGGGGGGATGGGAATCCATGTCAAACCCCTCTCTCCAGGTCCTGCCCCCTCTTCAGCATGTATAGGTCCAGTATGACACCTGGGATGGAGGAATCCTCACATGTCCCCTACACCATATCGGTCATCCCCACATTCTAGCATCATAGAGTCGTCAGTATACACCCGGGAGAGTGGGGCATCTACCCGGTGTCCCCCTACAACATATCCTCCCCCTATTAGCATTGCCAATGGCCTAGACTCACAACGGTGATGGGATCTCAATGTCCTAACCTACCCACCTGAGGGCCTCCGCCTCTTCCAGCATCTAGGTCAGTATATACACGAGTGATTGGGATCCTCCATGTTCCGCCTCCCATGTACTCCCCCTCATCTTCGCATTCTAGTGTCCAGTATACAACCAGGATGGGAACTCCTCCATTTGTCCCCTACCCAAGTTCCATTCCCTCTTTTCAGGCATCTAGGTCAGACACCACCCGGGAGGGGATCCTCCACTGTCCCCTGCCTCGATGGTCTTTACCTCGTATCAGATCAGGGTACAGTAACAACCGCGGAACTGGATCTCCATGTCTCCTACCCCCCCCCCATGGTCTTCCCATCTTCAGCATTCTGAGGTCAGTATTTCCCGGGATGGGGATCTCCAGTCCCCTACCCCATGGTAGCCCCCTCGTTTAGCAAATCTAGGTTCTCGTATACACCGGGATGGGGATTATTTCATGCCCCCTACCCATGTCCTCCCCCCCTTACAGCATTCTAGATCTGAGGCCTCGTCATGCCCCCTAACCCCACAAAAGGTTTACCGCGTGCGGCTGTGCCGCCATACTTGGCTGGACTGCGGCATATGAAATAATATCATTGAGTTCCTTCAACCGCGGTGGATGGTAAGCTTGTATGAAAGGACCGTCCGCGTTCACAGGTCAGGATGTCTGCATTGATTTGGGTGTGTTACAGGCGTTTCAACATGTGCACCTGAAGTTATCAAGTCACCACATTGGGGCGGGCGCAGGCCTGGCACAGCGTTACCATTTATGGGCGACCTATGTGGGTGGTGCGTTGTCTGTTCTGCAGACGCTCACAGCATTCAAGGTAGGGGGCATAGCCAAGCATAGGTATTAGGCCTAGCGATGGGGGAGCTAAACGCTGTTATTACTTAACCCGGGCAGCGTCGCCAGACTCCACATAAGTGTGATTCAGGAACCATCAACGGCATCTAGGGATTGGGTCATATAGAATATGCCACAACACACGTAAGACCCAAAAAGTCAAACCAAAGGGGGTGCACGGATGTACGAACATGGACATTAACATTAAGGTCCCAGTGTGACATGGTGATAGTAGATATTTACATTCTGAACCAGAAACAACGTCACTTTACATAACACAAAAGAGGAGGGGAAGAACAAGAGAAATATCTGCAAAATAAGCAAGTGCAGGCCCATTGGGTCTTTGGTTCAATAAGTAAAGAACCCCTCCCACACTCCTTGTCCACTCACGCGTAGGTGGGAAGCCACCATTCAATCCAGTAAATTTCAGAATTGTGCTTGTCCATGAATATATTTGGCATATGTCGGGATATGGGGGGTATCCTGAACATTTTCAAGTCCCTAGATCAGTGTTCCCCCACCTTTTTGTATATGAGGCAGCTGCAATCTAAACTATAAGTTTCCCAACAGTACTGTTCAAAGCCCCACCAGTGACTTCCCACCCCTAATGCAATGCCCCCCACCAGCGCTTCCCACCCTAATGCATGCCCCCCACCAGCGCTTCCCACCCCTAATGCAATGACCCCACAGCGCTTCCCACCCTAATGCAAGCCCTCCACCAACGCCTAGCGTTCCCACCCCTAATGCAATGCCCCCACCATGTGCTTCCCACCCAATCATGCCCCCACCAGCGCTCCACCCTAATGCAATGCCCCCCACCAGCGCTTCCCACCCTCTAATGCAATGCCCCCACCAGCGCTTCCACCCCTAATGCAATGCCCCCCACCAGCGCTTCCCACCCCTAATGCAATGCCCCCCACCAGCGCTTCCCACCCCTAATGCAATGGCCCCCACCAGTGCTTCCCACCCCTAATGCAATGCCCCCACCAGTGCGACGAGGATTTGGGTCCGGCGCGATTCACTAAGATCATGCGTCGGAGTTCCTGCTTGTGTCGCTTCTGCCCCGTCACCTTCTTCTTCCTGGTGCATGTGAGTGCTGGTGCATGTGAGGTTTGTCTGAATCCGTCGGATTGTCTGGACGGCCACGCGCCCCATTTCTGTCGCATGCCGATGCTCCACAATCCAATCGCGTGCGACAAAAACCCTTGGCAATTCAGGGCAAAAGAGAAATATTCGGGAAACCCGACAAAAGTGCTGCGTTCGGAACCTTAGTAAATGAGCCCCAATGTCCCCAGCAGTGCTACGTCCAAATGAATAGCCCTCAGCAGTGGCCCCATATAACGCCCCAAGCAGCGACCCCCCCATATAATGGTCCCAGCAATGTCCCCCATATAATGCCCCCCATATAATGCTCCAAGCAGTGCCCCCCCCATATAAAGTCCCTGGAGTGCTCTGACCCCCGTATAGTGCACCCAACAGTGCCCCTACCCCCATATAGTGCCCCTAGCAGTGCTCCCCGTAATAAAATGCCCCCTAGCAGTGCTTCCTTCTCCCCAATATTATGTCCACAGCTATGGCCACATAATATGTCCCTGGCAGTGCTCTGACCCCCGTATAGTGCACCAAACAGTGCCCCTACCCCCATATAGTGCCCCTAGCAGTGCTCTTCCCACATAAAATGCCCCCAGCAGTGCTTCCACCTCCCCAACAAAATGTCCACAGCAGTGGCCCCATATAATGCCCCCAGTAATGTCCCCCCCAATTATATGTCCACAGCACTGGCCCAATAAAAATAATAAAGACAACACTTACCTCTGGAGCTCCCCTCAGGTTCTGGGTAGAGGTGCGTCTCACCCGTCCGCTGGCGAGCACCCTCTATGATGTAATCAGACGGCAGAGACGCGCCTCTACCCAGGACCTGAGGGGAGAACATGAGGAGCTGTGGGATGAAGAGGAGCACTGGAGAGGCGTTCCATGGTCCAGTCTTGGGGCACCGCCTGGCGGTGGGAGACCGTCACCCTAGATGATCACCAATTCATCCCCAATTCTTGTATGGTTTTAGCCCCACAGATGCACATTGCCTTAATAATCACTCCCAGGGGCAGGCAATGCACTCAAAGCAGCCATTGGGTCCAGCAACATCCCTGGGGAATTTGGGAAGGTGATATGAACCGCCCTGTCATGTATAGATCTTCCTCGTCTGAACATCACAGATACGTTGGTCTGGGTCCACACCGGCCCGTGGAAGCCTCTGGCCACCTCCGCACCATTATCAAGTCTTGTAGTCATTGTTTTATGCTGGATCTCAGGGATTCCTGCGGAAACACTTCCCGTACCCTGTGACCTCTTTCCTTAAACCTACATGGAAGATCATTAGAAATCTCTTAAAGTCTTTGTTGTTGTCAGTCTTAGAAGTTGCCCCTTTGGATTGCAGGGTTCTCTATAGACCGATGTTTGGACCAGACCTTGTGGGGCCCTTTTAATCATTAGTAGTTGGTCATGATGAGCCTCACACGTAAAACGGAACCCAATCCGGTCCAAGGAACAGAAAGACTCTGCATCCACAAGACGAATATGTCATAAATACACCTCGGGATAAGCCCCCCATCCAGTCCTTCAGGTGGATTATCACCCCCATCAGTCCAGGTGGGAGCTGAAGGACCACCCATTGCGGTGCCCTCATCATCCCCTTAGATACCTTCAATTCATTGAGTCTTTAATATAGGATGGAAAGCAAGAACAAAAGGTCTTAGCACTGATAATAAAGTCCTATGACACAATGAGTTAACCCCCGATACAATGGGCCCAGGGTATAGAATGTCACTATCGTAGTGAGGCAGGTCCAAGATGAGACCATTCTCCAAGGCCACCATTATACCGGAGAGTGGGATCTGTATGAAGGACCACCACGTTTCCACCCTTGTCCCGGGGTTTTACTGTAATATATGAATCCGACCCCCGAAGAGCAGTCATATTGTAATGTGTGCTGTAAGTAGTCCCAGATCCGTATATACATCAGTCCTGGGGGTCATAGTACTAAGACTTCTCATATGTAAAGACTCCTAGCCCCCCTAGATTGGGATCATCCTCCAGACTCTGGGAAGGTCTAATCTCTGGATTGTGCCACCATAAATGTCTAGCAAAGAGTCCTAGAAGAGAGATTGATTATTGGGGATTTTGTGGTGGAGACCCTCTGTTATACCAAAGCTTCCATATCTGGAGGAGCTGAGCACCAAGGGAGGCACGTGATGGGAAGTAGGACAGTATTGACCCTGTATCAGGTGGATTCCTGGAGGGTGCTAGGTCTGCGGTGGAGTGTCGCTGTATCCGTATGATGTACCTAGGATGATGTTCCTCCTCGGCAGGTACTGTCCCTTCTATAAGACGGTGGGGATGCTACAGAACATGATCGCCTTCTACGACATGGCCCGGCACGCGGTAGAGGCAACCGCACAGGCGGAGAATAAGATCACATGGTCCATCATCCGGGAGAACCTTGGAGACATCCTTTACAAACTCAGCTCCATGAAGTTCAAGGTGAGTGCCAGGAAAGATGCTACATAGGCCTCAGCTGCTGCAGAACACAGATGAGTAGGGGGTGAGATGTCTTAGTCAATACTCAACAGTGTAAATAAGCTGCGACTCCCAAAATGAGAGAAATCAAAGAAGAAAGTAGCGAGAAGAGGCCCTGACCCTGCTCACATAGGAGTTACCTAGGAGGCACTATAACAGCTGAGTAGCGGTGCAGTAGCCGGGAGGCTGAGAGATTGCAGACAACCTAGGGTTAAAGTACCCTAGAAGTTAAATAATTATACATATTACATACATATAGTTATTTAAACTATAAATATAACAAAATCATGCTTTTTTTTGTCATGGTGACACACCACCCGAGTTATGCTAGGTTTTTTGGCGAATTTTGGCACACCAAGCTCAAAAGGTTGCCCATCACTGCACTATGAGGAGGGCACCACAGCAGGAGGTCATAGAAGAAATAAGGGGGCACCATAAGGAGGGCACTACAGCAGGAGGTCAAGGAGGAATATGGGGGCACCATAAGGAGGGCACTACAGCAGGAGGTCATAGAGGGA
>WNYA01003698.1:0-23323 GCA_019512145.1 Engystomops pustulosus
TATCTAATTCTCTTCCTTTGTTTCCTCCACAGAACCAGCACCTTCTCTGACCCGTTACTTCTCTGAGAGCTGATTGATCACGTCTGGGCCTCGGGCTTTCCATCACCATGAATGAAGTAATGGTGGTTAAGGAAGGCTGGCTGCAGAAAAGAGGTAATATAATGCTGCAGTATAACGTGTTGGCGTATGAGAGGAGAACCAGAGATCTGGGTCGCCCCTGTATTTTGTTGAGGGTGCATTTCTTCTGGATAGGGGAGGTCTGTGGGCTTCATGGCTTACTGACCTGCGCGGGACCTCTTCTCCCGCATGGTCTATTACGGGACTACAACTCCCAATATGCATACTGGCTTGGCTGACCAGTAGGTGTGGATAATAATGATAACACGGATTACACAGCGCTGCACAAAGCATGTCAAATTGTGAGCCCCATGGGGACTGGGACCAATCTAAACAACCTACCAGTGTGTGAGTGTGGGAGGAAACTGGAGTACCCGGAGGAAACTGACGCAAACACGGAGAGAACATACAAACTCTTTGCAGCTGTTGAACTGGGTGGGATTTGAGCCCAGGACCCCAGTGCTGCAAGGCAGAAGTGCTAACCACTCAGCCACCGTGCCGCCCTATGCAGCATGCTGGGAGTTGTAGTTTCACAAAAGCGATGTGCATACAGGGTTTCTCCAGACATGGCAAGCGAAGTCTTACCTTGCTGATTGGTAGGGGTCCATTGCAGAGAGCAGGTGAGACGGCTGATCTAGTCATGTCTATGGCGATGATGAGGATTCTCTCGGTCACCGCCATGATGATGAGCGGAGCAGCCAGCGCATGTGTGACTAGCTGATCCAGGCATCCGGAGCGCAGCAGGGGTACAGCGGGGAGACCCCCACAATCAGCAAGTTAGGTCCTATCCACAGGATCAGGGAGAACCCAACAATGGCACCTCTCCTGCTCGTGAGTACTACCCAGTAATAACAATTTTATAGCGCCATCATAATCTGTAGCGCTTTACAAATCATAGGGGACATATATACATATATATATTATTAGCTTACAAACAGTCCTATGGAGCTATAGGAGTGAGGACCCCATTGCACCTATTGAGTTGTGTTTGGTAGAAGGCAGCCTCTGGCATTGGGCAGACAATTGTCTCAGCACATTTATTATTGAATGCTGAGGCTGCAGGTAACGCTAGTCACCAGATTGTCCTGATAGCAGGAGGACACGGCGCCCCGTGACCGTACACAAGACGTTTAGGTGTCGCTGGTTTCCAAATTTAGCTCAAAGACTTCGAATCTGTAAAACTGCAAGTAATTTCTGGTTTTGCGCCATTTTCATTGACGTCCCATTATTTCCGTGCAAACACATTTCCCCCATCCCTGCGCTGTACCGTGTGCTGTGTATTGTTTACTCCATGTAACTGTATACTGCCCTGGTTGTTGTATAATGTTACTTATCTTATGTCTGCCCAAGTGGAATCCTATTGTGTTGTGTGAAGTTTTACTAGAATTGTCTCCGCAGGAGTGAAACCTGTAGATAAATGGGATCGCGTTAGCCCGTGACAAGAATGGGGGGCCCTGCGTCCCCCATTAGAATGCAGCCGTGGTTCACATTGAGGTTTCCCTTTTCATACTTTAGAAGTTGCCTCGAGCTGGTCAAGCACTTGTACTTGTATCTGAGACTGTCAGAGACAGAGATTAGTGGGGGGTAAGACTGCTGGGACCCCCCACTGATCATGACTTCAGGGGTCCTATCATCCTGAATGATTGAAGCAACAGGTAAAGCCTGCGCCTACAGCACCATTCATTCTCTATGGGAGGGCTGGGATGGCAACATGCGCTGGGATGGCAACATGCGCTGGGATGGCAACATGCGCTGGGGTGGCAACATGCGCTGGGGTGGCAACATGCGCTGGGATGGCAACATGCGCTGCTCAGCTACCCCCAGCATAGTGAGTGAGGGGCTGCAGCTCACATATGAAGAGAAACCAGACCCCTGGGGAATGATTGGGGTCTCGCTGTTCAGTCTTCTACTATCAGGATGTTATCCTTCCCTTATCCCATGCATATGGGGTAACATTCAACCTGCAATGTAGGAGAACTGCCCATACACGAGATACCCCAGTGCTTGGGGTTATTGTGGTTTTTGGACCCCCGTCGATCACAAGTTGGGTGACAAATTTCAGCTCCTTTAAATAATGCATGATTTCCATTATATGAATGTGCAGACGCTTGGTACGAGTCTACATTTAGGCTAATTATTGTCCTGTCTGCTTATTATTCCGGGCACATCTAGGCCGCGCATGCTTCATTCCCCAGGCTCGGCTAAGCCTCCATTACCAATGTCATTAAATAAAACGGGAGCCCCCCAGAATGGCGGAGCTGTCCTTTGTCTTTATTTGTGCGGCGCTTGAATGGGCGATCGCTCTCTAGAGCTTGTGCCCCGGGGCTTCCTGTGATTTTCGTATAACCCTGCCTGACCTTTCTGCATTCCTAAAATACCAGAGGCCGAATCCTAATAAAAAGCACACCTCTGCCTAGTGAGGCCCCAGGTTTCCCCCCTCCGTCACACAGAGGTAGCGATATCACCATGTGCTCTGATCATGTAACCCTGTGTGTAATCTGGCTGTCAGCGTGGCATCTATCACCTGGCATCCGGCTAATGTGGCTCCTACATGGGCAGATAATTCCTGCCTGTCAGTAGGGGTTATACAGGGTCATAGCCCCCCTCTCCATAAGCCAGGGGCTCCCTGCAATCCTGGCGGGCATTGCACTCTATAGCCCACAATGCCAGTATAGCAGGTGCCAAAATGACTTCTAAATACACATATACAGAATATTGTGTGTATATATAGTTTATTATAGGATATCTATTATTATATACATTTTGCCAGTTTTCCTCTCTAGAGACTCAGCTGGAGAGGGGAGACGAGCTGCTTAATGTGAGGATGAGGGGGTACCAATCTGATCGGTGAGAGACCCCTCTCTTGTGAGAACAGGACCCCCAGCAATCCGAAGAGTGGGGATCCTATACTCGAGTGGCAGATGATCGTGCGTCGTGTCGCTCCATTTGCTCCTATAGAAGTGTTGTAAATTGCCTAGCATAGCGCTTGTGTATCTCCGGGGCTCCCGTTCACTGTCCATGGACATGGGTGGCACAGACATCAGTCATCAATTTCTTATTTGCTGCAATTTTTTTGGAAGTCTCTGCTTTACCAATTGCGACAGGCCTGGTGATGTTATCAGCCTGCAGCCGTCTCTCGTACCACCCGGGGGCCGCTGTCACTTCCTCAGTCATCCTGTGTCTCTGCCGGTAAACAATAGTAAAGTGTCCGTGCATCACAATACGACTGCTCAGGACGCCGAATCAAAAAAAAAAAAAATTGCGGTGAAAAATAGATATGTGTCCTCACACTGCTGTGCTCTGGGGTCTCTGGATTATAGCGGTTGTCTGGTATTCATGCAGCAGTGAGGAGAGCCCCCCGGGTGACGGCCGTGGCCGTGCACAGGCCAGTAGTTACTCTGCAGAGGGCAGTGAAGGAGTTAACGGCAGAGAGCACAGCAGTGTGAGGACACATACTCCCGGGCCAATGCCTTACAACACCTCGCCATTACGTTTGCAGCGCGGTTGCTCGGTGATAATATTCGGGAGCAGCGTGCAGGGGCGAACGGCGGCTCAGACGCAGGATTGGGCTTAAAGGGATGAGGGCGTCTGCTGCGCAGAAGTCGTGTGCCAGGTCCCTGCCTGACGCGCAGCGGGTAAAATTAGCTCCGATTAGAGGCTATTTCTGGAAGGTTGTGTAGAATTACCTCGAGCGACATTAACCCTTTCCCTACACGAGGCTTTACTCTACCTGGAGCACAACGTAAGGGGATAAATGCGCTGAAAATATGCGATCACTAAAAGGATCTAAAAAAAGAAACGTTGTAGCTGACGAGTAGATTGCGAGCAGCTGAAGTTGTTGTTGCAACCTGGGACACTGTAACAGTCTGTATGGCTGCGGCGGCGCTCTGTATGGCTGCGGCGGCGCTCTGTATGGCTGCGGCGGCGCTCTGTATGGCTGTCCCGGCGGTGGGTCGGGTCTCCTAGGTCGGAGGTGTAGTCAGTGCAGTTGATCTTTGTCCTGTTTGTCAGACATTTGCCAGGATGTTGCTGTTTGTGTTGTGTAGTTGTTACTACTCAGTCTTTTACTATATATAGCGCGTGGAGTGACGCGCTGCGCTCCCTGCTCTGTATAGTATATTATGGCTTTCTGCCAATTCACATGTTTGTATTACAGAGCAGAGACGTATCTTTCGTTATTTCTGGTTTTCAGCGGTTGCCATCTGTCTTAAAGGGATATGAAGGAGTTGGAGTCATGTAGTGCGTTGAGGCTGACCCCATCTGCCTCCTCCACAACTGGGGGCGAGGTTATATAGAGGGGAGGGAGGGCAATGTAAACTTATCTGAGGGAGGAGGGGGAGCAGGTTTCAGGACCAGAAATCCTACTGAAGCTGTAAATACAAGTGCCCAATAGTCAGTCTTATGCATTGCGGACCCTTAAAGGGGTTGTACAGAGTCAGCAAGTTATCCCCTATACTTATGGTAGGGAGTTACAAGCTGATTGCAGGACTGACTGTTGGGACCCCCATCAATCATGAGAACGGACCCTCAGCCATCCAGATCATGTAGGTCATGCTCTCTGTAATGGGTCTTGTGTGTCCTGCAGCTCCATTGTATAGCATCAGCACTCGCCTATCTCCGACCGATCCCATTCACTAACACTCCGGGAGATACCAGATCGCCGTGCTCTGCAATTTTCAACACTCCCATACTTCTGAAAGCTGCAGCAGCACGCTTGCTTCACCCATTAGTGAGAACAGGACCCCCATTCTCTGTATGGTGGGGGTCCCAGCAGTCAGATAAGTTTATAAGCTTGGTTCACCCCTTTTAATGTGTCATTATGTTCCCCTGCTGCTCCATCGGGGGAAGCTGTATACTGTATACGGACAGGTGAGCAATGGCAGGTCTATGCAGGGCCCCCACTAATCACCTGTATATGACATGGGGGAGTGATCTTCTGTATATTAGTCAGGGGCAGTAGAAAAAGAGAACAAAGTGTCTTCTCCAGAGATAACTTCCTGTGATTATGGTTTGTACCTTCCTTGGTGATAACTAATGGCTTCTCCTTCTGTAGGTGAATACATAAAGACCTGGAGACCCAGGTATTTCCTTCTGAAAAGTGATGGCTCCTTTATCGGCTACAAGGAGAAGCCGGATTCCTCAGAACATAGCATGGCCCTGCCCCCGCTCAACAACTTCTCTGTAGGAGGTAAGTCCCGATGGTCATTGATAGTCCAGGCCTATGAGTACACCTGCTGGATAGATCATGTCTCTCTCTTTACAGAATGTCAGCTTATGAAGACCGAGCGGCCCCGGCCCAACACCTTTGTCATCCGTTGTCTCCAGTGGACTACAGTTATCGAGCGAACTTTTCATGTGGACACCCCTGAAGAAAGGTACAATGTCCAAAACAAATGACCTATTACTATATGTTACATTAAGAGGTCGTGGACTACATATATCATAATGCCTTGCACTGCGATCATTCTGAGCAGATATAAAAGGGGGTGGGGGAGATTAAATTTGTTTAATCGCTGGTCAACCCATAAATGTGGATACCCCTGAAGAAAGGTATTTTAAAGGTCGTTAAAATTACACGCGTTTTCACTAGGAGGCTGTGAACTACAGATCCCATAATACCTTGCACTGTCATTCATTTTAATGTGTAATGGCTTAAAGTGATTAAAACCTTTTGATCCTACAAAGTGAATGGATTAAATAACTATTTTTACCGATCAGTAGTAACACATATGATCTTATTAACAATGATCTGTTTTGGCAGCATATAATGTGTTGCATCGTATAATATCCTGTTCACGTTCCCTGTCGTGTAGGGAGGAATGGATGAGAGCGATCCAAACTGTAGCCAACAGCTTGAAAAACCAGGAGAACGATGAAGAGGAGGAACCAATGGACATCAAGTGCGGTTCTCCTAGCGACACCCCAAGCACGGATGAGATGGACATGGCCATTTCCAAGGGACGTCCCAAAGTAGTAAGTCCAGTCACATGGGGCACGTGGGGGTCTACGGTGTCGTGCTTTGACCCCCGGTAATTGTGATCAATCGCTGTTATGTCATATCTGACAACTTGCATCCGACAAATCCTATTATCGTCTTCTTTACTTCTCATTCTCTTCTCTCCAGACAATGAATGACTTTGACTATCTGAAACTGCTGGGTAAAGGAACATTCGGAAAAGTGATCCTGGTTCGAGAAAAGGCATCAGGTCTCTACTACGCCATGAAGATTTTACGAAAAGATGTCATAATAGCAAAGGTTAGTGTTTGTATAAGCAATATCCTTATGGGAAATGTACCAGTGTTATCATCAAGGGCTTCACCCATTCTCACTAATGGGTGACGTGGTCTGAGATGAGCGAGAGCTGTGCTTGGCCATTTCAGCCTTTCCCATACCAATGATTGGAGCATCAGGGCACATGTTCATCCTGCAGCTCCGCCCCGCGAGAGTGCCACGGTGGGGGTCCTACCAATCAGATCATCATCAATTGGCTCGTTCTCCCCCATCCCATGGATAGGGAATAACAGCTAAGCTTGGGAGCACCCCTTTAACTTGCCTGATCTTTTGTACACCTGGGTGATGAGCTGCGGCCAGAGCCTACTCTCTAGTCCCAGTTGAATACACATGCATGCTCAGCACAGCCGAGTGTTCGTGTGTGGGAGGGTTTTGGGTGGCAGAAAGCACATTTGGCTGCAGCTAATTTGTAAAGTTCTCGTGTGATTTCAGGATGAGGTGGCTCACACGGTTACGGAGAGCAGAGTCCTGCAGAACACAAGGCATCCATTTTTAACGGTGCGTATCCTCCACTAAGGTTGCGTTCACATCATTCGGAGGCTGCATTAGGAATCTGTTGTAGATTCTGTGTAAGATCCCGGGTGATGTCATCCTGCTTTCCATGTGATCCCTGGTATCTGTCATTTTAAGCATGTGGGGCCAATCATGGAGCAGAACAATGAAATAAGGCGGCACAGATGTGGACCGGGCCTTATATTCATCCTATAATCCTACATTCTGATGAGAATCCTTGGTGTTTTGCAAACTTTCTTCTATTTGTTCCACTAGGCTTTGAAATATGCGTTCCAGACGAGCGACCGGCTCTGCTTCGTTATGGAGTATGCTAACGGGGGAGAGGTAAGATGGGGACAGCAGCCCAGCTCAAAGGCAATGTCTGAAAGGCTAAGTAACGTGTTCTGATGATCTTGCACTGTGTGGTCTGTGACGTGGGTTACATCTAGTCCACAGAAGGTTAATCTATGGCAGGCTCTGTGCCATGAGGATGTGTGTATCATTCAGCTGTCTGGGTTGATCAGTCAGTAAGATGGTTCAAAGCAAATGTTCCTCCGTTCTATGTGGCGTCAATGAGTCCGGTATTCGTCTATCTCCACAGCTGTTCTTTCACCTGTCACGGGAACGTGTCTTCACGGAAGACAGAGCGCGGTTTTATGGTGCGGAGATTGTGTCAGCCCTGGAATATCTCCACTCCAGGAATGTAGTGTACAGGGATATAAAGGTAAGGCCAGTGATGGATTATTATATGGGTGGTTTGGGCGGTAGCCGGAGCCCATGGCCATCCAAACCACTCATTAAATTTTTGACTGCGAAGAACCTTCACCCAAGAAATCCTCACACATCTGTACTGCTTTCAATACACATGTACACAAGCTATTTCAGGACCTTTGAAAGTCATTCCAAGGTCCTGAAACTACAGATTTAAGCAGGCAGAAGGGACGCATCCTCCATTCTCCAAGAAGCTGATTCTATTACCATATGTAGGAAGTGATTCCAGACTTAATCCACCCCTGGGCAAGGTGAACGCTGTACAAGACGTACAATCTTCATTATGATCCAGCTCATTAACAGCATCAAATTCCATTAGAATGTCAAAGGGCTTCAGTCCAAGTCACCGGAAAAGGGGGGCCACCACCTTGTCCCCTTAACCATGGTAAGGCTCTGGTATAGGTACATAGGGGTGCAATATGAGATGAATCTGAGGCTAGTCTATGTATAGAAAAGTATGGTGCTATCCTGTCCTATACGTTAATAAAAGGGGATACCACTAGAACAAGACCAAAAGGAAGCTATGCTGTTCTATCGCTTGACTCCAGACACGTCACATAAACTCTAAACCTAGAACTTGGAGGAATTGTGCCACCAAAGCAAGTTCTGACCTGTCTGCAGGATAACTAATAACTGAAAATAACAAATGGTTTTCTTAAAGGGGTTTTCTGGCACATAACGTTACCGGACCTTATCTCTCTCTTTTTTTTTTAAATCAAAGATCACTTTATTAATGCAGATATCTCAGAGTAAATTACAGCTTTACATTTCAATCATGTTACAAACTGCATCAGAAAAAGAAAATGATGGTAACGCAATCAAACCCCTCTCCTCCCCCCCCTGCGATCTGGTCAACCGTATCAATCTTCCTAACCCACTCCCTCCTGTCCCCACCCCCACTTGGACACACCATTATTTTTTAAACTCCTAACTCCCCCCCCTGGTCTGGCCCGCATCCAGCTCCGCAACAATTCCTCTGAGGCCACCCCCGGACAGGCAAGCCACTTTTCCCCACCGTTTCTCAAATTTATCCACCGCACCTCTTTTCACATACACCTTCAGCTCCAACCATATGGTGTTACTTAGTAATTTCTTCACTTCCCTCACCCTCGACGGGGCCAGCATCCAACCAGTGCATGGCAATAGATTTGCGCACCTGATATAACACCTTCGCAATCGCCAGCTGTTGTTTTCTGTTAATCTCGAGCTTTCCCACAAACCCTAACATGCACACTTTTGGATTCCTTGGCACAGTCACTTCACCGGATCCCTCTTTAAACAATCAGAAATTTCTTATTAGCAGTCAGTCAAACATTTCTTATCCATCCCATAGCTGGAAAATCTCATGCTGGACAAAGATGGCCACGTCAAGATTACAGATTTTGGACTTTGCAAAGAGGGGATCACTGATGGAGCTACAATGAGGACTTTTTGTGGCACCCCAGAATACTTGGCTCCAGAGGTAAGTGTTCTGCCTTGTATCCTGCATATTCTGTAATACACATCACGCACCAGATACAAAACCTCCCTACAATGAACAACGATGCTGATTTTTGTGTCCTACATCAAGGTGCTGGAAGACAATGATTATGGCCGAGCCGTGGACTGGTGGGGATTGGGAGTGGTGATGTATGAGATGATGTGCGGGAGGTTACCCTTCTACAATCAGGACCATGAAAGACTATTTGAGCTTATCCTAATGGAGGAAATCCGCTTTCCTCGTACCCTAAGTCCTGAAGCCAAGTCTCTTCTGAGTGGCCTCCTGAAGAAGGATCCCAAACAGAGGTAAGTTGTGGCCACATATTGTATAGCTACAGACCTGGTCAGGTGGGATACAGGTATCTTATGGCTCTGAATAATAGAAGTGGGAATAGAGTTTACCATTTCACAGCAGAAGTAAAACTTTTGTCTGTCTTGTGTCTTCAGACTCGGAGGTGGCCCCACCGATGCCCAAGAAGTAAAGGATCACCGCTTCTTTGCTTCTATCAATTGGCAAGATGTGAATCAGAGGAAGGTAAGTGAAGTGCACATTGTGTGGCCGGTCTCTGAAACTGGCTAAAGGGTTTCTACAATAGGGGGATTCACTAGACACTTGGCCACCCCAAGGTGGTGGGGGAATCAGAGGGGGGGGGCGCAAATTTTGATCATTATTATGTTCTTGTTTGTGCTAAATATCCTCCTGATACATTGTTTCCCATCTGTTCTTAGCTCACGCCACCCTTCAAGCCACAAGTCACCTCTGAAATCGACACCAGATATTTCGACGACGAATTTACAGCTCAGTCCATAACAGTAACACCTCCAGACAGATGTAAGTAACAAGTCCTGCTGCTGCCTCTCCGAATATTAGGAAAGATGTCATGTTTTATCTCGAGCCGGTGACTGCAGCGGCCCAGGGCTCATATATTTGTATATGGACTGAATGAGGAAACGCAGTTGTAATCTCTATGTTCCACGTCAGATCCTGCGTGATGAAACCTAATGGGACCTGCCAAATAGATGGGGTCTGCACTATCCAGAAAACCCATCTATAAGACAACAATCAAATGCACATTGGCCTTGGGCGTCTGCGAATGTAAACTGTGTATAGTGTTAACACAATTGTTTGGGGTATTTTTCCTCCTTTCATCTGAATTCTGCAGCACCATCCCCCCCTCCCCCTCTTCTGTTTACACTATACATGTTGTTTTGCAAGCACGTCAAAGGGAAACTACAGGCTGCTGGAGGGGGTAAAATGCCACATTTACAAAAAAAAATTTATACTTGTACATACAAGAAACATGAGTCCCTGGAATACAGACCGTCCGTCCACCGTACGGGGCAGATGGGAGCATAGCTGGGAGTCCCTGCAGACTACTGTACTGTACTGTAGGTCACTTGTAGACGACTGATGGTTTGAGTCTATATTTGGGGGACTGCTTCCGCTTGTGTAGAGCCAGACTGATCTGAACTAACAGAACCACAATGTACCCTATTTGTTTAGGAGACAAAAACTTCTTCCTAAAAAGTATCTGCGTCTTCTAGTGCGAAAGTCGGGAGGATCCAGCACTGCCCGACCCTCCTGACTGCTCTCCTGGAGATCGGAGAGGGGGGGGTGGGGGGGAGGAGTGCTGACAATGCATTTCACCAGATCTCTGAGAGCAGAGCCTCTGCGCTCCTTTCATCTCTCTGCTGTCCTGACCTGAGAAATACTACAGCACCCGCAGTTATGTCAGAAACTGCTTCTTGCATCACTGCAAAGTCCTTAAACCCTGCTGCCAGGGATGGGGCCAGAGAAGGAGCTGGGACTGGGTATGAAGAAGTGCTGTGTGAGTGGATGTATGTAGCAGAGTGGTGCGAGTGCGTGGATTTTTTTTGGATGAATTAATTTTGGGAAGGTCAGACACCAGGAGTTGCGCTTAGACCTGCAGCCGCTTTCTTGGATCATAGCTGCAGTGGATAATATATCCCTTTCTGCCCTTATCTGTAATAATGTCTGTAATAGCGCGAGAACTGACGCCTGTGTTTCCCTTGCAGATGACAACCTGGATGCCTTAGAATCGGACCAGCGCGCTCACTTTCCCCAGTTCTCGTACTCGGCCAGCATTCGGGAGTAACGTTCCAAAAAAGACCCCCTGACCGCGGGGAGAGAGATCCAGAGACTTTCTACTGAAAGAAATTGGAGATAATCCTGTCCCTTTATTAAAGGGGGGGCAGTAACTATATATTCACCGTCCCCGGATCCTAAATAAGAGACTTACTTTTTTTTTTTTTTTTCTTTTTCAAGATTTAATCAAAAAAAAAAAAATTACAAAAAAAAAACCCAGTTTGCTATACAATACGGACCGTCGTTGCGGGGGGATAATTTCTTCATATCTATATAATTGCCTTTTAACTGCTGGGACGTCACAGGAGTCTAAGCCATAATGAGACCCAGGAAGCCATCCCAGAATCCTTAGCAGCTACTGCCTCCTCCAGGGGGCCCCGCTCAGCCCCGGGCCCTGCCCTCGTATAACTAACGGTACCAGGATGTCGTAGATGTGCTCCCCGCTCGTGCATGTTGTGGTAGGGAACATAGGCTGTAAAATGTCCAGACGGTTAAGTGGGTCTAATGGTGCTTATTTTTTTTATCCAAACCCCCCTCCACCACCAACACCACCCCCCACCCCCACCCCCACTTGGTCGGTACACGGAGCAAACTTTATTAATGTATCCAAGCGTTTCCCTTCACAAATTCATTATCACCCTCACCACATCCATGCGTCAGTCTGCAGACAACTTCATGGCCATACGGTGGCGCTCTAGTGCACTGGCCTGATACTCTGCAATTAGGTGCACACACCGATATTTAAAGGTGCACACACCCTATCTGCTTCTCACAAGCATGTAAGTGGCTTTGCTTCAATAGTTGAATATATTTGGACAATTTCCCACCAGCCCAACCACCACCTTCTCCCCCCTTCCCTTTCGGGTCAGCAGCAATAATTGTGTTATATATATATTTTTTTTAATTTTGTGTATAATATGTTTGTAGCCCTTTAAGACCGACGTTTCTTCTGTCGGCATGGTCACAGAGTGGCAGTTGATATATTGTATCCATGCGGTGGCAATCGAGCAAGCTGATTGGTGGAGAGCTTTGTCAGACATTCCCACCCTCTACAAATCGTAAAGGAATGTACCATTCACCCGGACAGGTGGGGGGGGGGGGGGTCTGTTTACCATAACCAGAATATTCCTGTAAAGATGGTGGTTTCTACACCGTAGCAGCCGTTTCAGGAGCAATAATGGATCTTAATTTAGTAGAAAATTGCTCTTAGGAAAGCGAAAGGGACGGTCCCAGGCACCGGTTGAAAATGTGTTTTTTTGGGGTTTTTTTTTGCTAATACTTATTTAATTTAGCTTGTGAATGTACTTTTTTTGTGGGGGAGGGGGGAGTCGTATCTTTGTAAGTTGCGCTTGTAGGTATATTTTCCAAAAAAAAATAAAGAAAATGAAGAATCCGGAGCGATGTGGAGAGGTTCCTGGTACCTGGGACTGGCCCCTGTACACACCGTGCTGTATTTAATGAATGTCTCTTATCTCTGAAGTTGTTTTTTTTTTGTTTTTTTTTAGACATTTGAGATGAAAATACAATACTCATTACTGTCTTTTTTTTTTTTTCTGGATAAAAAAAAAATATTTTAATAAATTGCGTGGGTTTTTTTCTGTTAATTGACTAATTTTTAGTTAAAGGGAATCTCCGGGCCGAACTGACGGCGCAGGATGTCCTATGCAAATTGGGTGGAGCCTGACACAGGGATTTACAGTATACGAAGGAGGAAATACCCGTCTCGCGTACAGTGCCCCGCCCCTTGGTGTGAAGGGCCGGAGCTCTGTCGGTGAGATTTTTCACAATTTGCAAGAGATCCCCCCCCCCCCCAAAAAAAATAGTTGTAACACCGCACACAATGGGCCAGATGTATCACTTTTCTGTGTAAGTGTAGTAGTTGCACCTAAATTCTAGTGCATTGTTACGCCAGAATTATCACAAGCTACAACCATCTGTGATAATTTCCTGCCTCTTATTAATCACTTTACTTTAACACAGTTTCGGCGCAATTATAGATTCGGGCAGTTATATGTCATCCTGCTACAAGCTCCTCTCTGCTTCTCCCACAGCCCAGAATGAAGATAACACTCACAGCAGCACCCAGGTGTGTGACACCCAGTGACCTCCTCAGCAGGGGCTTCTCCTGGAGGGGATCCCCCCTGTATTATCTGTATAGTGTGCCCACCCCAGTGTCAGTGTTATTATGTAATGTCTTTGTTATGCTCTGTACTAGTTGTCTTGCCAGTGTATGGTAGTGTCGGTAATGAGCGTTGTTACTAGTTGTCTGCAGTGTATGTAATGTCTGTATTATCGGTACTAGGTCTGAAGTAGTGTATGGAGTGTTGATGATATTGTACTTAGAGTCGTACTGCAGGTGATGTAGTGTCTGTAGCTGTATTATCTGTACTAGTTGTCTGCAGTGTTATGTAATGTTAGGTATGATGATGTTATACGGGGTAGGAAGTGGATGTAGGGTTTGTTTGTATGTTATGATCTTTGTACTTTTGACTAGTGTCTCTGCAGTGGTTAGGTAGTGGTCGTATGAAAATTTTTTCTTGTTGTACTAGTGTCGGCAGTTGTTGTCTGCAGTGTGTCTGTATTATCTGTACTAGTGTCTGTAGGTTGTATTTGTAATTGTCTGTATTATAGTGGGTAATAGGTATGCAGTGTTGTTTTTATCTGTGCAGTTAGTGTAGGTAGTTTGTCTGTATTATCTGTACTAGTGTAGGTAAGATATGTATTATTCTGTGTTACTAGTCGGCAGGTTGTGTATGTGTTTTTGTACTGTATTATATGTACTAGGTTGCTGCAGTGTATGTAGTTAAAGGTCTATTATCTTGTACTAGTGGTTTGAAGTTAGGTAGGGTGTCTGTATTATCATGTACTAGTGTCTGCAGGGTATTGTAGTGTCTATGATCTGTAGAGTGTGTGTATGTAGTAGTTTGTCTGTATATGATGGTACTGTGTCGGCAGAGGGTCTGTCTATCTGTACTGGGTCGTTGTAGTGTATTGTAATGTAAATTGTCTGTATATCTGTAATGTGTATGCAGTTGTTGTAGGTAGTGTCTTTGTGATCTTGTACTAGTGTATGAATACATCGTATTATATGTACTAGTCTGCAGTGTTGTATGTAGTGAGTTGGTCTGTCTGTCTTATATTGTACTAGTCTGCAGTTGTTATTGGATAGGTATGGGGGTTGGAGGAGGTATATGGGGAAGAGTGGGGCTTGAAGGAGGATTTGGAGGTCTGGGATGTATTATCTGTACTGTGTGTTATGCAGTGTAGGTAGTGAGTGTCTAATGATAGGTACTAGTGTTATGTAGGGTGTTGTAAGGATATGCTAATAGTGTATGCAAGGTATGTAATTTGTTGTATATCGGGAATGTGGTCTGCCAGTTGTATTGTTGTTATGTATGTAGTGTCGGTATGATCTGTTACTAGGTCTGCAGTGTATGTAGTGTCTGTAATGATCTGTCACTAGTTGTCTCGCAGGGTCTTCTGTGTAGTGTCTAGTATGATGCTGTAATAGTTGTGCGTGCTAGTTGTCTTGTAGTGTCTTGTATTATCTGTACTAGTGTTCTGCAGTGTATGTAGTGTGGGTATTATCTGTTACTAGTGTCGCAGGGTATGTAATGTGCGTATTATCTGACTAGTGTCTGCAGTTGTATGTTGTTAGTGTATGTTATTATCTGTACTAGTGTCTTGAGGATGTCATGTCTTGTATTATCTTGTACTAGTGTCTGCAGTGTATGCTGAATGCTGTTTATCTGTACTAGTGTCTGCAGTGTATGTAAGTCTGTATTATCGGTACTAGTGTCTGTTCCAGTGTATGAATATCTGTATTATGCTGTACTAGTGGCTGCAGTGTATGTAGTTGTCTGTATGTCTTGTACAGTGCTGACAGTGTATTGTTAGTTGTTGTCTGTAGTGATCTTGTATAGTCTGAGTGTATGTAGTAGTTGTCTGTATGATTCTGTACTAGTGTTGCAGTGTCTGTCTGTATGATCTGTACTAGTGTCTTGCAGTGTCTATTTGTAGTGTCTGTATTATCTGTACTAGTGTCTGCAGTTGTATGTAGTGGTGTGTATTTTATTATCTGAATAGTGTCTGTAAGTCGTATTATCTGTACTAGTGTCTGTTAGTGTATGTAATGTCTGTTTATCTGTACTAGTGTCTTGAGTGTATGTAATGTCGGTATTATCGTGTATAGTGTAGCAGTGTATGTAAGGGTATGGATCATCGGAACTAGTTTGTCAGCCGTATGTTTGTATGCTGTAGTATTGTACGAGGTCGTGCAGTGTATGTAGTGTGGCTGTATGATCTGTACTAGTGTCTTGCAGTTGTAGTAGTTGCTGTTATGATCTGTACTAGTGTCTGTAGTGGTCTGTAGTATTCTCTGTACTAGTGTCTGGCAAGTGTAGTAGTGGGTATTCTCTGCTCTTAGGTCTGCAGTGTATGTAGTGTCCTGTATTATCTGTACTAGTGCTGAAGTGTAGTATTACTTGTACTAGTGTCTGTAGTGGAATGTAATGTCTGTATATCTGTACTAGTTTGCAAGTGTAGGGTAGTCTATGTCTGTCTTATCTGTACTAGGTATGTAATATCGTATTATTCTGTAATAGTCTGCAGTGTAGTATTATCGCTACTAGTCGGGCAGTGTATGTAGTGGTCTGTATATCTGTAGTAGTGTCTGCAGTGTAGTAGGGTCTGTATTATATGTTACTAGTCTGCCAGTGTAGTAGTGTCTGTTGTTATTATCACTGTACTAGTCTGCAGTGTATTGTAGTTGTCTGTATTATATGTCTGTCTGCAGTGTTATGTAGTGTACATATCTTTACTACGTCTCTGAGGGTATGTAGGTCTGTATGATGACTAGTCTGCAGTGCTTATTGTAGTGGTTTATTATATGGTTACTAGTTGTCTGCAGTGTATGTAGGGTGTAGTATATGTACTAGTGTCCTGCAGTGTATGTAGTGTGTATTTATCTGTACTAGTCTGCAGTGTATGTAGTGTTGTATTCTAGTACTAGGTCTGCAGTGTATGTAGGTGCTATTATATGTACTAGTCTGCACGTGTACTGTAGTGTGTATTATCTGTATAGTCGCAGTGTATTGTAGCTTAGTCTATTGATTACTAGTGTATTATGTAGGTCATGTATACTGTACTAGTTTTGCAGGATGTATGTCATGATATGTATACTGTAGTCTAGGATATGTAGTCGTCTGCATAGTCTACTATGTATATGCTTGTATTTATGCGTGCTTAACTTAGTGTCTGCGATGTGATTGTAGTTAGTCTGTATTATCTGTATAGGTGGTCTGCAGTGTATGTAATATCTGTATTATCTGGTGTGCGATAGTACTGTCTATCCGTTGTACTAGTCGCCAGAAGTGATGTAATATCTGTATCTGTTGTTGGAGTGTGAGTATATATAATTTATGTACTAGTATTGCCAGTGTATGTAGTAGTGTCTGTACTAATGTACTAGTTGTCTGCATGTATTTATGTAATGTAGCTGTATTATCTGGAGCGTAGTTGTGACACAATTAGATACACTGCAGACTATTTACGAGTTAATTCAACCCATTGACGAAAATCTGCGGAGATCTGAGTCAGCAGGCAAAGGCAGAGAGCAGGAAGGGACATTTAGCAGAATTTTGCCATATAGTACAGGACAAGTCCCCCGTGCTGCAGGATGAGCACACTAGTGCTCTGTAGGATGGATTATGTGTAGACATTACAGGGGGTTGCAGCAGGAGAGGGAGACAGCATGGGGCAGGCACTGGGGCGGATCCCCTCAGGAGAAAAGCCTGCTCGAGGGCTGTCACTCTGGGTGTCAGACGACTGGGTGGCTGGCGGAGCATTGATTGATATTGATTTCTATTTGTCATTTTTTGGCGTTGGGGGAGAGCAGAGAGCGCTGTATGGCCCCTGTGAATACATATAACTGCACACTGAATTCTGATAAGATTGCGCTCCACGTGGTGGATTAAAATTACTAGTTGCTTATATATATATCGTAGAGGCAGGCAATTATCCACTATTGTTGTAGCTTGTGATTAAATTGGCGGAGACCAAGATGCACAGAGACTTAGAGGTTTGCAATAATATTACACTCACATAAAGTTATACCGATCTGGCCTTTTGTGCGGTGTGTGGTAACGGTCCGTTTGTTATTGCATTAGGGGGTGTTTTCGTTTGTTTGTGGCGGTACAACTATTCTTTCGGGGCAGGTGGGGGGGGGAGGGAATCATCTATGGCACAAAATGTGATAAAAATTACTCTACTACAGAGCTCCTGGCGGTTCACCTGCCAAAAAGGGGGCGGGGGGGGGCCCTGTACGCGAGACGGTGGTATTTCGTCCTTCGGGGATCCTGTAAATCCGTGATCAGGGCTCAACCAATTTGCATAGGACATACCTGACGCCTTCAGTTCGGGCCGCGGAGGCTTGACCCGATAACTACAAAATTAGCCCAAATTAAACAGAAAAAAAACCCACGCAATTTATTTAAATCTTTTTTTATTTATCCAAAAAAAAAAAAAAAAGACAGAATGAGTATGATTTTCATGCAAATGTCCTAAAAAAAAACAAAAAAAAAACAAACTCAAGATCCAGAGACATCATTAAATACAGCACGGTGTTACAGGGGCCGTCCAGGTACAAGGAACCTTCACATCTTCCGGAGGTGCTTTGCATATTCTTTACCTTATTTTCTTGGGTTAAAAATATTAACATACTAAGCGGCGAACTGTACAAGATAGGTGTACTGCCCCGTCCCGCCCAAAAAAAGACATTACACGCTAAAGGTGCAAAAATTAATTAGTGATTAGCAAGAAAAAAAACCCAAAAAACAACACCTTTTGAATGGGGGCTGGGACGTCCCTTCGTTTCCTAAGAGCCATTTTACTAAATTAAATTCCACTTGCCTCCTGAAAACGGCTGGCTACGGGGGAACATTTGATAGAAAACCATACCGGCTTTGAAAGGGAATATTCATGGATTATGGTAAACAGGGACCCCCCCACCCCCCACCTGTCCGGGGGTTGAATGGTACATCCCTTTACGAGATGTGTAGAGGGTGGGAATTTGTCTGCAAGAGGCGCTCTCCAACAATCAGCTTGCTCGGATGCACAACGCATGGACTACAATGATGATCAACTGCAGGACTCTCGCATGTACCACGCCGAGCAAGAAGAAGAAGAAACGTCGGTCTTAAAGGGCTACAAACATTATTACACAAAATTAAAAAATAGTGTAACACAATTATCGGTGCTGCCCCGAAAGGGAAGGGGGGAGGGAAGGGGTGGGGAGGGCTATATTGGTTAGGGATTGTCCAAATTATAATTTCAATCTAACTTGAAGAGCAAAAGGCCAGGTTACCTGATTGGTGGAGAAGCAGACACTAGAGTCGGGTGGTGGCACCTTTAAATATCGGTGTGGCAACCTATGCAGGTAAGGCCAGTGTAACTAGAGCGCACCGTATGGGCCATGAAGTTGTCTGCAGACTGAGCATGGATGTGGTGACGGGGATATGAATTTGTGAAGGAAACGCTTGGACTTGTTGGATACATAATAAACGTTTGCTCGGCGTTTGTACCGACCAACTAGGGGGGGGGGGCGGAAAGGTGGGGGAGATATAGGGTGTGTTGGTTGGTGGGAGGGGGGTTGGATAAAAAACAAAAACAAGGCACCCTTAGACCCATTAAACCGTATGGACATTTTCAGGGGGGTCATAGTTCCCTACCACAGAGACTGACATACGGCGGGAAGCACATCTCGGACATCCTGGTACTTTAGTTATTCAGAGGCAGGGCCCGGTGTGACTTAGCTGGGCCCCCGAGGAGGGCGGACATGGCAGATATATCTGCTATAAGGCTTTCTGGGAGGGCTCCTGGGTCTCAGTATTGCCTTAGACTCCTGTTGAGTGGGCCGCAGTTAAAAGGCGAAGCTCATATAGAAGATAGAAATTATCCCCCCGCTCACGACGGTGCCTGTATTGCTAGCAGAACTGGGTTGTTTTTAGTAATTTTTTTTTGGGAGTAACATCTTGAAAACATAATAAAAGAAAACACAAAAAGATTAATAGTCTCGTATTTCGGAGTACGAGGGGACGGTGATATATAGTTTGACTGCCGGCCCCCTTTAGGTTGTAAAGGACTGGATTATCTCCCCCAATTTCGTTCCGTAGAAAAGGTGCACTGGATCTCATGTCTCCCCGTGTCGGTCCGTGGGGTCTATGTTTTTGGAACGTTACTCACGAATGCTGCGGCCCGAGCCGGAAGGTACAAGTGTAGGCGAAATGGGGAGAAGTGTGGCGCGCGGTTGTGGTCCGATTTCTTAAGGCATCCAGGTTTGTACATCTGCAAGGAAAAGACGAGGCGTGCAGGTTCTGCAGCCGTATATCAGGGACATATACGATAAGGGCGCAGAAGGGATAAGTTATGCGCACTGCATAGCTAGGATCCACAGAAAGCTGGCGCAGATTGTACTAAGCGCATAATTGCCTGGGTGTCTGACCCTTCCCAAATAAGGTTCATCCCAAAGAAAAAAAAAAAAAAGAAACAAATAATAATCCCGCTGTACTACGACACCACTCTGTACATACATCCAAAAAAAACAGCACTTCTTCATACCCGTCCCAGCTCTTCTCGGCACCATCCCTGGAAGCAGGGTTTAAGGACTTGCCGTGATGAAAAGAAGCATGTTTCTTGACATAACTGCGGGTGCATGTGAGGATTTCTCAGGTCAGGACCGCAGAGAGATGGAAAGTAGCGCAGAGGCTCTGTCCAGAGATCTGGTGAAAGGCATTTGCAGATCCTCCCCCCACCCCCCCCTCTCGATCTAGGAGGAGAGGCGTTCAGGAGGGTCGGTCAGCTGGATCTCCCGACTTTGCAGTGAAGACGTTATGACACTTGGTTTATACGCAATAGAAGTTTTGTCTCCTAAAAACACATAGGATATATGTGGGGAGATTGTGGGTTCTGTTAGCTGCAAGAACATCCCAGTTCTGGCTCTACACAGCGGAAGGGCAGTCCCCAAAATCTGACTCAAACCACAGGCGTCTACAAGGCACCAAGACAGTCAGTAGTCGCAGGACTCCCAGCTATGCTTCCCACCTGCCCGTTACGGTGGCACGGACGGTCTGTATTCACTGATCATGTCTTGTATTGTACAAGTATAAATTTTATTTTGTGAAATGTGCATTTGACCCCCCCCTCCAGACAGCCTGTAGGTTTTCCTTTGGGACGTAGCTTGGCCAACTACAAATGTTATAGGTCGGTTGTAAACAAGAAGTAGTGGGGAGGCTCGAGGGGAGGGGGATGGTGCTGCCAGATTTCAGAGAGGGAGGACAAAATACCCCAAACCGCGCTGAGTTAACAATATAGCAGTCGTTCAAGATTCACAGACGCCCAAGGCCAATGTGCAGTGATTGTGGTCTTAAGAGGGGTTTTGGAGATAGGTCAGAACCCCTCTATTTGGCAGGGTCGCCTATAGGTATTATCCGCATGGATTGCGTGGAACATAGTAGATTACAAATAGGTTGAGTTTCCTAATCAGTCTGATTAGTACCAAATATCATGAGCGCCTGGAGCGCGGCGCACTGCAAGTAACCTGCTCGCGATTAAAAATGACTCTTTCCTAATATTCGGAGCGGCAGCGCGAGAGGGGGACTTGGGTACTTAATCACGCGTATTGGGAGGTGTGTACTGTTATTGGAGACGTGAGGGTATAATTCGTCGTCGAAATATTGGTGTCGGTTTCAGGAGCGTGACTTGTGGCTTGAGGGTGGCATGTGATCTAACGAGACAGAATGGGCAAAACAATGTATCAGGAGGATATTAGCGACAAACAAGAACATAATATGCTCAAACATTTGGTCGCCCCCCCCCTCTGATTTCCCCCCACAACTTGGGGGTGGCAAGTGTCTAGTGATCCCCCCTATTGTAGAACCGATGTAGCCGACAGTTTCACGATGGAATTGGCATCTACACAAAATGTGTGGGACTTCATTACCTTCCTCTGATTCACCTTTGCCCATTGATAGGGAAGCCAGAAGAAGGGCGGATGCGTTCTCCAACTTACCTGGGCAGCGGTGTGGGCCACCTACGGTGTACTGAAGACACAAGACAGACAAAGTTTTACTTCTGCTCTGTGATGAAATGGTTATATCTCTATTCGCTGCAATTCATTATTCAGTCGCCATAAGATACCTGTGATTCACACCTGACCAGGTCTGTAGCATTACAAATATGTGGCCACACTTACATCTGTTTTGGGATCCCTTCTTAGGAGGCCACTCAGGGGGGAAGCAGAGACACTTTTGTGCTATCTTCAGTAGATGTCTTAGGGCTACGAGGAAAGGGATTTCCTCCATAGGATAAGCTTCACAATAGTCTTTCGAGGGTGGCCTGATGGTAGATAGAAGGGTAACCTACGACATAATTCATACCTCAACCACTCTCCAATCCCCACCCGTCCCGGCGAATTCGGGGCCAGTAAAATTATTTTGTAGTTCAGCACCTGATGTAGGGCCCAAAAATCAGATCGTGTTCATGGTAGGGAGGTTTGAGCTGTGCGTGGATGTTGGATACAGAATATGCAGGAACAAGGCAGAACACTTACCTATGGAGGCCAAAGATTCAGGGGTGCCACAAAAAGTCCTCATTGGTAGCTCCTCAGTGATCCCCTCCTTGCAAAGTCCAAAATCGTAATCTTGGACGTTGGGCCATCTTGTCCAGATTGAGATTTTCCAAGCTTATGGATGGACTAAGAAAGTTTGAGTTGGACTGATAATAGGAAATTATGATTGTTAACGAGGGAATCCGGGGTGAAGTGGGACTGTGCACAGCGGCAATTCCAAAAGTGTAGTTGACCATTTGATTGGTGCGGTGGGTGGGAAAGCGGGCAGAAACTAAAAGAAAACAACAGGCTGCGCGAGTTAGCGGGAGTTTTATATCAGGTTGCGCAAATCTTACTGCAATTGCACTGGGTTGGGACGCATGGGCCCCGGATGAGATGCGAGGGTGAGGGGGGGGGGAAGCCGTGAAGAAAAGAACTTAGATATAGTAACACCATATGGGGTGGAGTGAAGGGTATGTGCAAACACGAGTTTGCGGTGGGGCTCCCTTGCGGGCAGTACAGATAATACAGACACTACAGACACTAGTACAGATAATACAGACACTACAGACACTAGTACAGATAATACAGACACTACAGACATTAGTACAGACATGAAATACACTGCAGACACTAGTACAGATAATACAGACATTACATACACTGCAGACACTAGAGACACTACAGACACTAGTACAGATAATACAGACACTACAGGCACTAGAACAGATAATACAGACACTACAGACACTAGTACAGATAATACAGACACTAGAGACACTAGTACAGATAATACAGACACTGCAGACACTAGTACAGATAATACAGACACTGCAGACACTAGTACAGATAATACAGACGCTACAGACACTAGTACAGATAATACAGACACTAGAGACACTATTAAAGATAATACAGACACTAGTACAGATAATATAGACACTACAGACAATAGTACAGATAATACAGACACTGCAGACATTAGTACAGATAATACAGACAATACAGGCACTAGTACAGATAATATAGACACTAGTACAGATAATACAGACACTACAGACACTAATACAGATAATACAGACACTGCAGACACTAGTACATATAATACAGACAAGACAGGCACTAGTACAGATAATACAGACACTAGTACAGATAATACAGACACTGCAGACACAAGGACAGATAATAGAGACACTACAGACACTAATACAGATAAGACAGACAATGCAGACACTAGAACAGATAATACAGACATTGGAGACACAAGTACAGATAATACAGACACTACAGACACTAGTACAGATAATACAGACACTACATACACTACAGACACTAGTACAGATAATACAGACATGACATACACTGCAGACACTAGTACAGATAATACAGACACTACAGACACTAGTACAGATAATACAGACACTACAGACACTAGTACAGATAATACAGACATTACATACAC
>WNYA01003699.1:0-23314 GCA_019512145.1 Engystomops pustulosus
ATCATCTCGTTGACTAGGTTCTCACCACATAAAATCAACAATGAATTGGATTACTTTGCTCATTACTTGAGTGATGCAATAAAGCACCAATTAGACCGTCCCATCTGATTGGCTGCATGGATGAATGAGTGATGACATCACTGAGTAGGCGGGGTCATGTAATTGGGTTTGCTCTTGACCTGTTCTTGAAGATCAAAGCAATTGGAAACACCATAATCTTGACACTGCCTCACTTTTCAGGTTTAGGCACAGACAACATTGTCCTTTTGTACCCTGAGGATCTGACATTGAATAATTTGAGATGGTTCCCGGACCACCTGTTCCTACGTAGAGGTGAGATGACGCCTGAAGGTCAAGAAGAGATTTGGATACTCACTCTGGATGATCTGCTCACAGACCTGCCGAGCAATAACACGCACCATGTTCTGGGACTGGGTGTCCCCCTGTCGAGAGAAAAGAAACAAGCTGATGACCTGGAGTAGAAGATGAAGACTACATATAGCAGCAGAAATCGTAAAAATATGTAACTTTATTGACGAAAAAAAAAACAATTATCTCATTAAAACCGCCAAGACTTCTCTCGTGCTGCACCTATATTTTGGCACTATTAACACACCAGAGCCTTCCCTTAATTGCCTTTATATTTGAACCTTTAGGGTCTTGGTATTATGGATGAGGACAACCCAAATAACTTTCCAAAAGGCGCTTACACTTATATTTACAATGATTAGCCATATCGTTAGGACCACTTAGATGGTGGCAGGCAGGCAGGCAGTGGTAGTGTCATGGTATGGGCAATGTTTTACTGGGAAACCTTTTGGCCTGGCACCTTGTGGTTGTGACTGTGACCCATATTGTACAGACTAAATACAATTACCCCCTGGGTAGCACTGCCCCCTAATGGTGGTGGCCTCTCTTAGTCGGATAACACCATGGCCAAAGTACATTGATGACATACAGTATACAGAGATTACTTACTCTTTCTCCTCTTTCCCCTTTAGGGCCTGGAAGACCCTAAAATAATTTAAAAAAAAGGAAAATTATTATAAATTCGGTAGATATGTTCATTGATATTTCTGTGGATTATGTTTCACATATTAACAAAAATATAATATTTGTTTATAGCAGTTAAAGCTTTTTATTTCCGATCCAGAGCTTCAAATCTCTGCATTTATAGGCACCGCTTATGTATACTCAGTATATATTGAGCTCAATTATAGCACAGTATGCAGCAAACTCAGGAGTTCCCCCTAGTGGTGACTGATGGAAGGTAGAATATCAATATTGAAAACTAGATTCACTTGGAGCTCTGCGTTGAAACTATTACAATAACAATAGATTGAGAATTCCGGTCACTTTCTTTTAGCAACATTGTTTCAGAAATGAAAGGAGCCTAGGTGAATAAAGGTGAAGGTGAATAAAAAAAGTGATTTTTATTCACCTTCTTCCGTCATCAGTCGCCCCCCCCTCCTTCGTCAGCTAAGTACAAAGGCTGCTGGAAGATGAGCAGACTATACAAGAAGTATATATCATAAGGTAAGTATACACTGAACAAAATCTGCACTGGTTGAATAGATCCTTAGACACCACTCACTGAATACATCACTTCTTAACTATATTTGCATATAGAAATGATAATATGCATATAAATTTAGTGTCTAATAATAATTAATAATAATAATTTATTTATATAGCGCACACAGATACTGCAGCGCTGGACACAGTTTGCCAAATCAGTCCCTGTCCACAATGGGGCTCACAATCTAATCAACCTACCAGTATGTTTTGGAGTGTGGGAGGAAACCGGAGGACCCAGAGGAAACCCACGCAAACACGGAGAGAACATACAAACTCTTTGCAAATGTTTACCTGGATGGGATTTGAACCCAGGACCCCAGCGCTGCAAGGCTGTAATGCCAACCAATAAGCCACCATGCTGCCTAACGCTGTCAAATGTATTTACATGGATTTGTTTCTGCTTAAGTCTATAGGCAGGGTTGCACCAGCCGTGAGGCGGGTTGAGCCACTTGCCTCAGGCAGCATCAGGCGTGCAGTTATCTGCTACAAAGCATGATCTAACGCTTAAAAATAATGCCCCTTCACACCACATGTCTGCACGGGTGTGAGACACTGCATGGAGAACACACTGACTAAAAGTTAACTTTTTGAAGGGGACAGAGGGGGCGCTGTTCTATGGCTCACTTTAGGCAGCAGAGAGTGTAGGTTCACCCATGTCTGCAGGTACAGGTCTACGTTGCCTACAGCTGACTCGGCCCTATCCATATAAAAATACGGGTAGACCGAGCGGTGAGTGAGACGTCTTGTCTCGGATTTTTGCGGAATACCAGTGCCGCCTTCTCCTTGTATGATTTATTACACCTCGTAGTCAGGATTGTTTGTTCTAATTGTGAATGATGTGTGTTGTACATGTTATAAGAAAACATTGAGGCCCCACAGCCGTTGCTTCATGTCATGTTCTGGAAGGTTTCATTTAGAAAAACTCCCTCCCGACAAGATGCTATTGGAATATTCATAGAAATATCTGGAGGAGACGACCAGCTGGAATCCTTCACAACAAACGTTATATTTTCAGTGATGGAACATACATCATCTTGTCATCTTATTCTATTATAATGTTATAATCAACAGCGGCTTATAAAAACTTCTGAACAACCATCCACAAAAAAGAAAAAACACCTTACTGAGAAGACCACATCCTTATCCACACCAGATTCTCAGTGAAATATGTTAAGTTTAGGGGGCCATTTTCCAGGAGAAGACCCCCTACTAGAAGACCATCTCCATCCAATTTTGGGTGGTCATTCAAGAGAGTACTTACTATATAATTTTACAGCAATTTTTTATTGTTCCAATGATAAATTATCTTGTGAAATGTATCCTTTTTTCAAAATGTTTACAGTTACAGTTTGTATCCATGGTAACAGACTACAAACAATTCCCTGTGTAGTCAGCTCCTCCTCTTACTTTCTATTTTTTGGAGGGCTTAAACAGGGTTTGTCTACAAAATAAAACACCTTACTGAGAAGACCACATCCTTATCCACACCAGATTCTTAGTGAAAAATGTTTAGTTCTATCAAAAATGTGCCATTTTCCAGGAGAAGACCCCCTCCTAGAAGACCATTTTCATCCCATTTTGGGTGTTCATTCAAGAGAGTACTTACTACATAATTTTACAGCATTTTTTTATTGCTCCAATGATAAATTATCTTGCTAAATGTATCCTTTTTTAAAATGTTTACAGTTACAGTTTGTATCCATGGTTACAGACTACAAACAAAGCCTGTGTAGTCAGCTCCTCCTCTTACTTTCTATTTTTTGGAGGGCTTAAACAAGGTTTGTCTACATGAAGACCTATGTGTTTGTATAGGAGCTGTATACACAAAGGGTGGCAGGTATCAAGACTGGCATTTCGCACAAAGTCGTAACATGGCATCGCACCCATCTATGCCAGCAGGGGTATGGAGTACATTTCGAGATTTCAGAAATCTTTTTAATCCATCTATTATCTGGGTGTAACATAAAACTCAATACCCTAAAGCGAATCCCTGACGCCTCATCATTGCTGATACAATCTAAGTGATAATGATTGGCGCAAGTTCATGCTGAGGCCCCTTTAAATTTACATTTTTCCAAGTGCAATTATTCAGCATTTAATGGAACTCATTATCCGCACCCTGGAGCAGCGGTAACACAATGAGAGATGGGACAGTCTACAGATACACTATTCCTCCATGCTACTCCATGGTTATGTCAGTCTCGGGCAATTCCTAGCAGGCAGCTCCTGGTGCGCGGATCCAGGTAATTGGTATTTGCTCAGGATTTGCTAAAGTCTAATGAAAGCTCGAAAAACACAACCAGTAAGAGCCAAACTAAAATAATACGGAGGGGAATGTGTACCTGTAGCAAAGGGGCAGAGGCCATTACATTTCAGAGTATATCAGACTTTCAGGTAGTGATTTATCGGTTACTACAGATCTCCCACCGATACCACAGCTCACATACCGGGGGTCCAGAATCACCCTGGGGTCCTTTACTGCCTGGATTACCGGGAGATCCGGGGTTTCCTGGAACGCCCTGCAAGAAATAAGATATCACATCACACATTGGAATAGTTATTGGAAAGAGGGAGATGCCCTCAGTAGTAGAAGAAGGATTAGAAGGAATAGTAGTTGTAGGAGTAGTAGCAGAGGTAGTACAAGTAGTTGTAGGAGCAGTAGTAGAAATAGTATGATTAGTAGGAGTAGTTGTAGTAGTACAGGCAGTCCCCGGGTTACGTACAAGATAGGTTCCATAAGTTTGTTCTTAAGTTGAATTTGTATGTAAGTCGAAAATGTATATTTTAGAATTGTAATTCTAGACAAAAAATTTTTTGCCCCAGTGACAATTGGAGTTTCAAATTTTTTGCTGTAATGAGACCAAGGATTATCAATAAAGCTTCATTACAGACACCTTACAGTTGATCATTGTAGCCTGGGACTATAGAAACATCCAGAGACTGCACCAGAGGTCACAGGGGCAGAGGGGTCCATCTGTAACTATGGGTCGTCTGTAAGTCGGGTGTCCTTAAGTAGAGGACGGCCTGTACTAGTAGAAATTGTAGTAGCAAAAGTAGTAGTAGTTGGAATAGTAGTAGTTGTAGGAGGAGTACCGGTAGTAGAAATTGTAAGAGTAATAGCAGAAATGAACGTGTAGTAATGGTAGTTATACGAGAAGTAGTACAGGTAGTAGGAGTAGTAGTAAAATAGTAAAAGTTTCAGAAGTAGTAATATTTGGAGGAAAAGTAGTACAGGTATGAGAATGAGGAGTAGAAATAGGAGAAAAGGTAAAAGTAGCAGAAGTTGTAAGACAAGTAGTAGTTGTAGGAGAAGTAGGACAAATAGTACAAGTATTAGAAGGAGTAGTAATTGTATGAATAGTAGTAGAAATACTAAAAGGAGCAGAAGTAGCAAGAGTAATAATAGAAGTTGTAGTAGTTGTAGGAGAAGTACTAAAAGTGCAAGTAGTAGAAGAGGTAGTAGTAATTGTACTAGTAGTTGTAGGAGTAGTAGTAGAAGTAGTAAGAGTAGTGGCAGCAGTAGGAGTAGAAGTTGTGTGAGTAGTAGTAGTAGTACTAGTAGGCGTAGTAGTTGTGCCAGGACCAGGCCTGAGATGGTCATCTAAGTTCTACTCTCTAGAGCAGTGATGGCGCACCTTTTAGAGACCGAGTGCCCAAACTACAACCAAGACCCACTTATTTATCGCAAAGTGCCAACACAAATTTAATTTGTGATTTATACTCCCATCTCTGTCACAGTTTTCATTGATACCAGCACCTGAGGACACCAATAAAGCAGAAAATAGTCCCAGGTACAGCTGTCACTTTAAAATAGCAAGTCCTGGGCTGTCTGGGACTGCAGGAAGATACCTGGAGTCATCTCTGGTGATGGCCTGAGTGCCCACAGAAAGGGCTCTGAGTGCCACCTCTGGCACCAGTGCCATAGGTTAGCCATCACTGCTCTAGAGATATTATTACATTGATTGATTTTCTAAAATGAATTAGTTTAGTAAAACAATTTCAATTCTTTAAAACTTTACCATTGGTCCTGGAGGTCCTTGTCCACCGGTTGCACCGTCTTTTCCTGGCATTCCCTGTATAGATCAATGAAAAGGAAGCCACAAGTTAAGAATATTCTTATTGTTATTATATATTTACCCTTATATTTGACCAAAGTAGATGTAAGCTAAAGAGGAGCTAAAAAAAAAGGACCCCAAAATATATGTTTAAAAATTAGTCGGATCCAACAAATCATAATTTACCATATGTTTCTAGGCTAAAAAACACCTAAAATGGTCATAAAATTAAGAAAAATGACATTATATTTTGTTTTATCTTGTATTCATATGATGGTTGAAGCACCACTTAGTCACAAGAACTTTCTCCTAGACTCTTCTGGGTCTCTTACTATGAGTCCCCGCCCATGCTTAGAATGCTTATTACTAGACCCGCCCCTGCAGACTCCATCCAGTTATATCCTCATGCATAGGTTGCAATTCTTCATTCCCATTCATCCACCGATTGAATACATTGGGGCAGATTTACTTACCCGGTCCATTCGCGATCCAGCGGCGCGTTCTCTGCGCTGGATTCGGGTCCGGCCGGGATTTATTAAGGTAGTTCCTCTGCCGTCCACCAGGTGGCACTGCTGCGCTGAAAAGCATCGGAACGTGCTCGAGTTCACCGAGCCGGGCTGAGTGAAGGTAAGTGCAAGCTCCGCGACAGATTTTTTTTTTTAAATGCGGTGGTTTTTTTCTGAATCCGTCGGGTTTTCGTTCGGCCACGCCCCCCGATTTCCGTCGCGTGCATGCCAGCGCCGATGCACCACAATCCGATCGCGTGCGCCAAAATCCAGGGGCAATTCAGGGAAAATCGGCGCAAATCGGAAATATTCGGGTAACATGTCGGGAAAGTGCGAATCGGGCCCTTAGTAAATGACCCCCATTATCTCTAATACCTGTATTACTGCCAACTATAGGTACAAAATGAAATATACAATCTCTTATCTCCATGCCCCTTTAAGACAGAAAGTGTCATGTGGGCGTCTTATTACGCTACACTGTTTACACAGTAGGAAATAACATTCACAGCCCGACGCTGCGCACATTCCTGCCTGATGGGTTTGGCTCAGGGTTAAACAATTTAAGAGGATTAAGTTGATATGTTTAGATCACTCCCTAAAGCTTGGCGGACAACAAGGATTTAGCAAATTTCAAAGAAACAAATATCAGCGCCCGGGTATCAAATGTTCTACACACAAAGCAGATAGGGAAGTTGAAAACATCATAAATCATAAAAAGCCTGTTTACATATAGCAAAAAACTTCAATAATCTACAAAACAAAAGTCACATCCCCTTTAACCGGGACCTTATCTCCCCTCTACTAAATCCAACTGTCTGCTCATTTTAATTGGTGATGTTCCATTGATTTTGGCACAGTTGGAATTTTTCCGCTAGTCCCTACCATTCCAGGATAATTGCTGCTGTTAGTTTTGGTACCCAATATGCTCATTATGATTTATACTGTCAAGGGGGCTGGGTCTCGGCTTGGCACACACAAACTGATACCACCCAACTGACAATAGAGTAGCTAATTATGGGTGCCAAAACAAACATTGGGAACGCCCAGGAAAGGTGCAGAGAAATTCCAATTGCAATCATTTTTTATATTACACAGAGGGGTTGTACAAAGCATTGGGGTCTTGTAGGGTATCGGGGCGCAATGTCACCTGTCACCTACGAAATCTACCATCAAAATCCATCATGATAAACCAGGCACCGTGACTGTGGGAATCTTCTTATATTTGTTATCCATGGCCTCCTTCCTTCTAAATCAGCTTTTAAAATGATGCTAATGAGCCAGAAGGGCTTCTGGGGGCATTACCAGAGCCCATCCATGCTACAGCTTCAGAGGTTCTTACACTGTGCAGGAGCACTTTCCCCTTACCTCGACGTGATGTAATCTCAAGTTTCAGCACACAGTGGGAGGGGGAAATTTACATGCACATTGTAACAGCCTGTGAAGCTGCAGCATGGATGGGCTCTGGCTAAATAGCATCAAAGAAGTTGATTTTTAGAACTAAGGACAACATGGGTAATAAATATATGAAGATTACTACAGTCACGTGACTGGATCTATGAGTAATGTCCCGGGTTTATTATGCTTTGATTTTCATGTAGATTTCCTTTAAAGCCTTAACCTCTTGACTGCTAGATTGTATGTTAAGGAATTTTTAATGGCTAATGACTAATAGCCATAAGGAGGGAGCTATATAATAAGATATGGTATAGTAAGGGGCCCGTTTACTGTTCTGGCCCTATTCTGCACTTGACTATCACTCATTAGAAAGATATAGTTTATCTTCTAATTTTTTGCCATTTGTGCACACTGAAGCTCCAAAAAAACCCAAAAAATTACATCACTACTACACTTCAAGGGCTTCAGGCAAGCTCTGTAACATGGCTCCACCCATGCTTATTGTGCCAGGCATTAGACCCGCCCCTGCGGATCACTAGTCACATCTTTTTTATCCAGTTATTATAGTTAAAAGATATCTCACTCTTTGTCCTTCAACTCCATCCCGTCCAGGAGGTCCTTGTGGTCCAGGAAGCCCCTAAGAATAAAGTGAAAAATGTATAAGTGAATATTTTGGTTTACACAAAGCAATATTGATTCTGTTTCAGCCCAATAACCAGAGAACATCTGATAAACGAGTGCTATGATGTGACGAATATATGTCACAGTGCAGATAATAATGGTATAATATCATGAGATACCTGGACTCCTTGGGCTCCACCTTCTCCCTTTTCACCTTTTGTACCGGGAGGTCCCTAGAACCAGAATGAAACAGATGTTCTCAGTGTTGGATATTTGAGGCCAATTCAGTTTTAGGCACCAAATTACCTACAATTTGCTACACAATAAGAGGTTTCCGAGTCAAACTGAAGGAGAAACGAATGGCTGGCCACAACTCTTGCTTGAGATGATCGAGTCATTGTTGTGCCGCCATTGTTACAAAAAGTTGTCTCAATGAGATTGTACGTGAGCTCGGCCACTGATCCTATTCTATGGGATTGATAGATATCATCATTCCTAAAGTCCCATAGATGTAAATGGAGCGTTGGCCACCTCTGGAGACCTCATTCTATGGACATGGGGCACTTGCTGACCCCAAAGGCCATGACGTTGGTACCAGACTATGTAAGATGTACATAAAGGACTTACAGGTGGTCCTTGGATAGAGAGGCCATTTGGTCCTTGGGGTCCTTGTGGTCCTTGAATTCCTGGTGGACCTATTGGGCCTCGAGGTCCTTCTGGTCCCTGTGAGATAAAGTATATTTTACAATTTACCCAACTGGAAAATAAACTTTTAAGAACTTGTCGATTTTGAAAGGACAGGCATGAGATATGGCTGTATCTAAAGGACTAGATACACCATGATATTCGCTATAAAATCTACACATTGCACTTCCCAGATTACAAGGAACCAGAGACATCTTATAGAGATGAGGGAGATTTATCAGAAGTGTCTGAGAGCAGATCTGTTCCAGTTGCCCATGGAAACCAATCAGGGCACAGCTTTCATGTTCCCATAGCTGTTTACAAAATCAAAGCTGAGCTCTGATTGGTTGCCATGAGCAACTAGAACAGTATTACCTCAGACACTTCTGATAAATCTCCCACATGATGTCTTTCACTTAAGCAAATGTCGACCATAAATACTAAAAGAAAAAAGTTGTTTTGTCTAAAGCTGGGAGACTCCTCAATTCAACTGTATCTTCACTTACAGATGGACCTGCTTCTCCTGTAGATCCTTTGGGGCCTCTCATGCCTGATCCGCCCTAAAAAGGGAACAAAAAAATAACATAAATCATATAAAAAGAAATGTGAACAATGAAGATGTAACATATAGTGCTAGTGTAACAGTCAGGATATACATGGAGCACGAAACCTGGAGGTCATGAGGATTTGGGCTTCATAAGAACATCATCAAGGGTCAAGGTGGCCTCACACAACATAGTTTGGATTCTAACATGTCTATCGCCCCTCGCCCATCAAATGCTGTTGGGAAAGTGAATTTTATCATGCCTGATTATTTTTAGCCAAGGAAGCTGAATTGTTCTCACAATGGTGAGACATTGGGGCAGATTTACTTACCTGGTCCTGTCGCAATCCCCGCTGTGCGTTGTCCGACGAGGATTCGGGTCCAGCAGGATTCACTTAGATCGTCCTACATGTGTCGTTTCCCCGCTCAGGTCCGCCGGAGTTCACCTTCTTCTTCCTGGTGCATGTAAGTGCTTGATCTTGCGACACAATTTAGTTTTTAAATTCCGCGGTTTGGCCGAATAAGTCAAAATGTCCGACGGGCACAGAATTGCGGTCCGCGGACCCTTAGTAAATGTGCCCCATTGAATTCCGCTCCTCTCCACATCTGGTGGCCTATAAAGTCTTCTGCTCTGAAGAGGCAAAGTTTGCCCATTCTTCGACTGGAGATATACAGTGGAAGCCAAAAGGTTTAGGTAAATTAGGAACCAAAATTATGAGAGAGAGAATTTTAATACATTTTTATGACATTCTGCATATTCGATACATTCCTCCAGTATTTGGTAGCATTGCCCTTCCACTGTATGACGTGGGTCATATCCTTCCACAAGCTTCTCACAAAAGTTGGTAGGAATTTGGTCCGAATCCTCCTGACAGAACTGATGTAGCTGAGCCGTGTTGGTAGCCTCTTGCTCGCACCTGCTTTTTCAGCTTTGCTCATAAATTTCCAATAGGATTGAGATCAGGACTTTGTGGTGGCCACTCCAAAACATTGGGGGTCATTTACTAAGGGCCCGATTTGCGTTTTCCCGACGTGTTACCCGAATATTTCCGATTTGCGCCGATTTCGCCTGTAATGCCCCGGGATTTTGGAGGACGCGAACGGATTGTGGCGCATCGGCGCCAGCATGCATACGACGGAAATCGGGGGGGGGCGTGGCCGAACGAAAACCCGACGTATTCGGAAAAACCGCCGCATTTAAAAACGGAAAATGTGTCGCTGGACTCGCGCTTACCTTCACTCATCCGGCCTCGGTGAATTCCAGTGTGTTCAGATGCTTTTCAGCGCAGCAGCGCCACCTGGTGGACGGCGGAGGAACTACCTTAATAAATCCCGGCCGGACCCGAATCCAACGCAGAGAACGAGCCGCTGGTTCGCGAATGGGCCGGGTAAGTAAATCTGCCCCATTGTCCGTGCGACCCTTGAGCCACTTTGTAACCAGTTTGGCAGTAGCTTCGGGTCATGGTCTATTTGGAAGACCCATTTCTGCTAAAGCTTTACTTTCCTGGCCGATGTCCTGAGATGTTACTTTAGTATTTACCAAATAATGTTCTTTCCTCATGATGCATCTGTTTTATGACGTGCACCATTCCCTCCACAACATGAGGCCGCCCCCGGATGTCACAGTTAGGATAATGTTTTCAGGCTTTTCTCTACTTCCTCCAAACGTAACGATGGTCATTATGGACAAAACAGTTCAATTTCAGTTGTGTCAAACCACATGACATGTCTCCAGAAATAAAAGTCTTTTTTTCAGTTGCTTTTTGAGTAGTGGCTGCTTCCTTACAGCCCGTGTCGATACAGGACTCATTTCACTTTGGATAATGACACCCTCTTACCATCATCTTCATAAAGTCTTTTGCTTTTGTACTTAGGTTGATACTCACATTTTAGACCAACGCACCTTCATCTCTGAGACACAGAACCCATCTCCTTCCTGAGCGCTATGAAGGTTGGACATTTCCATCTTGTTTGTTATTGTGTAAAAGTGTTTGTACAGATGACCAAGGCATCTTCAGCTTTCTGAAAATTGCACCTAAGGATGAACTGGACTTGTGCAAGTCTGCAATTCTCTTCCTGATATCTTGTCTAATTTCTTTAGACTTTCCCATAACGTTACACAAAGAAGCAGCGTTTTTCAAGTGTGCCTTCAAATACTTTCATAGTTGTGTCTCTAATTACAGTAACTCAGTTGTTGCCAATCAGAAATGATCATCATATGGATTGTCCCAAATTGTTTACAAGTATAGTAATCTTAATATATGTAAACTTTTGACTTTGTAGAAAGTCATAAAATGCCTTCAATTTTCTCTCTCTTATTAACTGATCTAAAACAGTGTAAATTTGTTTGGGTCATGTGGCTGAACCCGAAAGAGAACGTGATGTTCCCCTCATCTCTAGTAGAAAGTCTTAGCTTCCTTTTGTATTGGCGTCCTGAGCTGTACAGTTTATCCGCAGGTTTTTCTGAATTCGTCGGGTTGTCCGACGGCCATGCCCCCCGATTTCTGTCACGTGAAAGCCGGCACCGATGTGCCAAAATTCAACCGCGTGCGCCAAAATCCCGGGGCAATTCGGCGCAAATCGGAAATCGCCGGGAAACCCTACAAAGTGCGCTATTCGGACCCTTAGTAAATGAGCCCCAATGTCTTGGCCTAGACATATGCCATCACTTTACAGGCCTTACACGGTCTACACAAAGCCAGGTAACATGTGCTTGTGGGAATCTTTATCTGGACCTCATGCCGGAGACCCTTGGTTGGGTGTCCCTCAGCCCAACTGAAAGGTCTATAGTGTAGACGTACAATGCGATATTATTGCAGGTTATTTTCCATACACGTCAGATATTTCTTCCTCTTCCCGGCATTATCCAGTGATGCAGCTGAGTATACACATTACTACAGTCTAGTCCAGGTGTAATAACAGCCCCCCCACCCCCATCCCGCATTATGGATCCAGAACTGAACAAGCCTCGGCATCACAGGCTTCTTACCGGAGGTCCCGGGGGTCCAGGTAACCCTTTATTCTCCTGGGAGCAGGAGCAGGAGTTTGGAAGTGGAGGGCAGGTGGCCTCATCTCTCTGCAAAAGAAACACGTCTGTGAGATCTGTGCCGTAATAACATGGAAAATGTCAATCTGATATATGACAGAGAAGGGGGGGAGGTAAAAAAATAACATCACTCCATTCATCCGTTTTTACTTAAATGGTCGTTTCTAAGAAAAACATTGATGACCTATAGACGGTATATAATATGGGTGGAGGTCCATCTACCAGTCACTTGGTCTACCATTCACTATCACTTTGAAATAAGAGGAAATTTTGCCAAAATATAGAAAAATACAGTCAAAAAAATTAGGGACAAGTCGTTAGGACATCCAGAATTACAAAGGGCAGTAACAAGGGGATTCTCAGGTGTTCGGGATCGGAGCTCTACACTTAGTGGATCATTGTAAGATCATTACCTATAGATCTTAATAAAAGATCTGAAAACTCCAAGTCATGACATAAGAATTGCAAAATATTCCATAAGCTGGAGAGAAATGGACTGGAGATCATTGTCCCCTAATAACAAGAATAAGCAAAAATAACCAGAATTGTATAAAGGGTCACCCATAAAGGAAATCTGCCATTAAAACCAAAGATTATAAACCAGGGACAATGACTCATAGATCCAGGCTCGCTGACTGTGCTAATCTTCTTATACTAGTTATCCACGGCCTCCTTCATTCTAAAATCTTTTTATAATTATGCTAATCCGTGCTGTAGCTTCACAGGCTGTTACACTGTACAGGATCACTTCCCCCTCCTACTGTGTGAGATTACAATAGGCAGATGCTGGGGGGAATTACCAGAGCCTCTCCATGCTACAGTTTCACGGGCTGTTACACTGTCTTCCCCTCAGCACTTCCTTGCTCCAAGATATTGAGCATGTAGAAAAAATTTGAGCCAACCATGGACTTTAACATGTTTTGCTGACAATTCCTGTATCTTAGCTGACTATCACATGCTCTGCTCAGAAAACGGATTGGGCATTAGAAAATCCAGCTACAAAATACTTCAAGCTCCCAAACATCTGCTGTTGGGGTAGAGTTGGACATCTCCTACAAGTTAGATCGTTGATAGGTTTGGTTGAAGTAGCAGTTAGGGGCGTGGCTGACAACAAAAAATGATCAACTGTGTCCAGCCACGCCCCAAAGAATTGAGAGTACTGATCTATGTATACAGAGACTCCACCAGCAGAATGTATAACACATAGAAAGGTCATTAGAAAAAAAGGTCCTCACCAGTGCCGGAAGTTCACAACATTTATCACGATTGGCCCAAGTAGAAGCGCAAACAATATCGAACATCTGGAGCTGGAACTGAAGACAAAAGCACAGCATATACAGGGGATTAGATGTCATTAGATGTTTTCAATGAAATGACGGGTTCATACACAGATACTTGGACTTGTTAGACTCCCATGAAGTGGCTGAAATAATATTTACTGATTTGGCACAAGACTGATGGTCACTAAATCATGAAAGTGAAGGAGAGAACACAAAACCACCGGATCACCAAGAATAAACCTTAGAAAACAGATCATCAGAGATCCACCAGGAAGAGATCCATCATAATCCAACTAGAAAAGACACAAACTCTAGAATGCTGATGATAAAGTGTTTAAAGTACTGGATTACAAAGAACAGTCCCTAAACATGGGATCAACATCTACAGTGAACCACCGGATCTCCAGAAATAGTTCCTATATACAGGAAGTCCCCGGGTTACATACAAGATAGGTTCCATAGGTTTGTTCTAAAGTTGAATTTGTATGTAAGTCAAAACTGTATATTTTATAATTGTAGTTCCAGACAAAAAATGTTTTTGCCCCAGTGACAATTTAATTTTCAAATTGGTCATTGGACCAAAGATTATCAATAAAGCTTCACTACAGACACATTACAGCTGATCATTGCAGGCTGGGACTAAAGTGACATCCAGAGAGGTCACCTGAGGTCACAATGGGCAGAGGGGTCTGTCTGTAACTAGTGGTCTTCTGTAAGTCGGGTGTCCTTAAGTAGGGGCCCACCTGTACTTGATCAACAGGCATCTACAGTAAACTATTGGATCACTGAGAATAGTCCTTAAAGGGGTATTCCTCCCACGTAGATAAGTTTCTTATATGTACTCAGGATAACGAAATAACACATTCTCTAATTCACTGTCATTAACAAACATATATTTCACAGACATAAGTCCAACTTGTCTCTATCAGTCCTGGTGTAAACAATTTCAGTTGCCCCTAAACACAACCGTGTAACTTCTAACTTAGGGTCGGGCCGCCATCTTGGGTTTCTGTGTGACGGCTGTGGAGCCGAGTTTCTCTCTTTCTGCTCCCTGCACTATAGCCCTGCCCCCTGCAGTCCAGGATGGTGCTCACACTGACACATACACTGACGTCCTGCCGGCAGAAGCATGAAGAGAACTACAAGCTACAGACAGATAAGTTCTTTATGGGGGAAGTGCAGCAGATCTAGTGTGTTGTGGAATTGCAGAAATCTAATGGATCTCATCATCTCATCTCTGATCGGTATCATCTCTCTTTCTTTTTGTCAGATACTAGTGAATGTTCAGAAGCTAAATGAAAGTGTATATAAACCTTGTACCCTGATAATCTAAGCACATTGTCAGCACACAGCATCTCATAGAACTAGATGGATAATAATAATGTGTCTGCTTACACTGACCATTAGGAGCTAAAACAGTGATAGGAGCTAAAACAGCAATAAAACTGAGTAATATTGTGAAGTAAGGGGTTAAAAATGATCTTTACTGTGTTAACACCACTAGGGGATTGAAATTAGAAAATTTTCTTTCATGAGAAATCCCTTTAAACAATCTATCCACTGGATCAACAAAAATAGACTCTCACTACTATATTATAAGGACTCTGATGCACCCTGGATCACCAGATATGGGCACAATCTGCCCAACAATAGTTCCCAGAGTTGGAAAACTATCATACACCACAAAAGATATCTAAATATTGGATCACAAGGAACGTACAGTAGGTCGATCTTTTGTATCATATAGAAGGCCAATGGCGTAACTTGTAACTGATGGGCCCCAGTGCAAAGACATTGCCAAGTCTTCGACTATAATGTATGGTGTATAGTACTAGTCGTCTCATATGGGAAAGAGACATCTTATGAGCCCCCTAAGCCTCTTGAGCCCGCTTGCAAACGAACAATTTGCACCCCCTCAAGGTACACCCCTGTGGAAGGCCAATAAAGAAATGTTGTACCTCCGAAGAAGAAATTAAAAGCCACTGAATGTTTACATATAGGCATAAAACTTTACTTGGTCTCCTAAACACCAAACTTGTGAGTCATCTACACCACAGGACTCATCAAAGAGTAGTCATCACACTAGAGATGAAGGATGATCCATCTAGAACTCCCTGAAGACCAATAAATTACTAAATCTCTAAGAATGGACATAAAACCACCAGAACTGTTGTATATGAACATAACTTGGTCACCTAAAGACTGAAGTGGTGGATCATCTACACCACTGTCCTCACCATGGAGTAATTATTTCATCCCTTGGTAACTGGAATTGCGTTCTACATCATGGATCATCGCCTAGCGGTTAACACCATTGGGTCAAAAGTCTAAACTTGTATGCAATCCTAAAGTCCTAGGCCTAGACAGTTGTAAAAAACAATGCACTAGAGTTCTTGGAAGTAAAGTTCTTTGGGTTTATTGGGTTAACAAAAGACACAGGGCTCCACAAGTTATTTAGTCACTTCCATTCAAATTCCAGAATTTTTCTCAAAGTGGGCGGCTTGGCAAACCATTAAAATTTGTAAAACATTTACAAAAACACAAAACTTCCTTTCCGCCTATCTAACAATGGAGTCCTTCAACAAGCAAGCCTCGTTACATTTGAAGCCTTGTTGGAACGCGGCCACATGGTTCCTTCTCCTGAATTCCCTCTCATCGTGAGTGGGTTATTCAAGTGGCTGACATCCTCTACAAGGCTCTTTTTGTTTTTAGGCCGATTTCCAATAACCAATTATTTTTACTATCTGCCAGGGTCGATGTGTTTGCGTTAACCCATTATCTTCATACTGCGGTAGGACAATGGAATAATCTCATAAATGTAAATTTATTGCCTAACAGGATAACACATACCGCAGGAATTTGTTGTGTGGGTTTCCTGATGAATGGCCCATTGTTTGGAAAGACTTCACTATGTCTATGGGCTCATAATGTGCACTGCATAGTGCTCACTGCACTTACCGGGGCAGAGTTGTCCTTTGGTCCTCTAGAACGAACCATCCTTCCCAGGACTTCCATTCCATCGACTGTGATGTTTCCAGCTACATTGATTGGTTTCTCGCCCACTTGTTTGCAGTCAATGATCAGTTTAGAAGTCGTCTTGGTTATTACTATATGAACCTGTAGGATAAATGGTGAGAATAAATGATTACATTAGACTGGAGATTAGTGTTCCCCTGGTCAAGCGTATAGTGCCGTTATATTGTGAAGGAGCAGAGGTGCAGGGGTGGTACCAGTAGTGGATTATACTAATGGTGAATTGGGTGGTAGCTCAGGGCCCAAGCTTTCTAGAAGGCCCATGGCCACCCAAACCACCCACCAAATTTCATACTGAGAAGGACCTTCACCCATGAAATCCTTATACATCCATCCATTCCTGCTCTCAGTACACGAGAGCCATTTCAGAACCTTTGAAGGTTCTCTAAAGGTCCTGAATCCACAGACCGAAAAGCCAGGGAGAAGAGACCTATACTCCATTCTCCAAGAAGTGAGTCCAGACTTGTAGGGGCTATAATATTAATACAACACAGGGCCCATGGTGGTCTTAATCAGCTCCTGAGTGGTACTTCCCATAATGTAACTGGATGGACCCTTGAAATGTTGGAATATACCTGGTTCTCCGGATTCCTGGTTTAGGAAGCAGGGGGTGCCCACAAATCTTGGTGTCAATGTGTCCATGTGTTAAGGCCATACACATGATAGATGAATGTAACGGAAGCCACTGACCTCCAAATGTGCATGGAAGCTTACTGATTCTACAGGTAGGTAATTCGGACTGAGCCAAGGGAGGATGTGGTAGGAGGGAATTTGGGAGGAATTATTGATGGATTGTATGTATGGAAAACCTAATCATCAGACCTTGTTACCTTCAGGGTGGGACTTTTATTCCAGTTACTCAGCCCCTCCCCAGAGGAACCTAAAGGTATTGGGATATGGAGATTAACATTGGGTCAAAAAGTGTCTCTCCCTCATATATCATGACCGTTACTATAATTAGTATTGACAAATTATATTTGGGGACCCTCATAGAAATTTGAGCATCAGGATCAGAGAAGGGACTACATTTATTATAATATATAATACGCACAATATTTTACTAATACTAGGGTAAAATATCACTGACCTTGTGGAAGCTGCCATGGAAGATCTTCCTGACCTCTGGTCCTTCAAAGGTGATGGTTTGGAATTGTGCTTTATTGTCGTAATTGAAAAATGTCAGCGTCTTTCCATTGTCTGAACAGAAAACAATGTCATGTAAGTGTCAAGACAGGATATAGGGGAAACTTACGTATGTTCCATTATTGAACTGTGCTCATATAGTGGGAAAGTAAAATAAAGAGTCTTGTTAAAACATTCTAAAATATTTTGTTTATGCAGACCTCTGTGTCTCCATGGTTACAGACTACAAACTAAACATGTGTAGTCATCTCCTGCAGTCACTGTTGCTTGGTCTGTAGGATAGCTAGTAGTCCGGGAAGTCTGGGATTTAGTCTTTCTCAGTGTCCACTTTGAATGTAGATGGGTTTTCCTAATTATCTGAGACAAATAGCCCCACAAGGGTCATCGACCGATTGACGCAGAAAAGCCCAAAGTTCTCCCATCTTCAAACTAGTGTCAACCAAGGACCCACCATCATTCCTCTGAAAAGAGCTAGGGTTTAAGGAGGTTGAGGAACCTACTGGCCATACGGACACAAACCTACACCCTACATGTATACCCAAGCAAAAATGACAAAAACTTAATTTAAAGATGACTATTTTCTATATTATTCCCAGAAACATCTCAGAAACAGTGCCACACCTGTCTACAGGCTGCGTTTGGTATTGCAATTTTTTTTACATTGAAGTGAATGGGACTGTGCTCTAGGATGAACCCCACCATGTCATGTTCATCATGGACAACCCCTTTAAGTGTACATATCTTTTAATGGATAGAATAATTCCCCACCCAGATCTTCCATGTGAACTTACTGTCAAGTATTACACCAACTAGCGGCTCATATTGTTTATTTAAGATTTCCCACAGTGCAAATGGTTCTTTAGGGGTGTCGGGAAGGATTCGGAAAAGGAAAGAAATGGTGTAATCGGATGGAAGACCCTCTGGATGAATGTGTCTGTAAAATTGAGAACAATAGGTTAGAGGGTTTTTTTTGTAAAGGACATGCTGTTGCATGCATGATATATGCAAATTATATTTTAAAAATATGCAAATATGGAACTTACTTTGTAGGTTGAGATATCATAGCATCCTTGTGTATTCTGTAGCATGGGAAGTTATTAAAGGTGCCTGGCTCCATAGAGATCCCATCCATGGCGGCGTATTCCTTCTCCACCAGGCCAAACATTTCCATCATTTTGAACCCTGGGAAGGCACAGTAAATACATCAACCTATAGACTGAGGTAGGTGCATATACACAGTACATCCTGTAGGTATTTAGTTGCCTTCAGGCTCATTAGCAAAATTTTAAAAGTTGATTTTAGAAGGAAGGAGGCCATGGATAACAAATATAAGAAGATTACCACAGTGATGGTGCCTGGATCTATGAGTAAGTGCCCCTAATATCTCATGTGGTGGCACTAGACAGAAAGTATACCCTTAATGCATGGTCTACCTACAGATTACAAATAATCACTTGGGGTCTTAGAAATTGGGAAGAGAACTTATAATGCACATAAATATTTACATGAGTTACTTTCTGTCTAAAATGAAATAAATATTTAGCAGGATTCCTGTTATTAGGGAGTAGAATACTGTTGTACACATCCTTGACCATTGTCAGACAGGCCCACCAGAGCATCGGAGGATCCTCCGGTGGGCTCAGACTCTAACCTATTTCTGGACCCTAAAGATACACTAGAAGACAACCTAATTTGGATGCTACTAGGGGATGATGAGGAATGGCCCCTGGATACATTTAAATGTTGAGCCCCAGATACCCCAGTCTGACACTATCTGATATATGGGCGGAGCTAAGCTGCAGTCTGCAACCAGTAGAATTTTGAAACCAACAATGTAAATCTATAAAATATTTTTGAAAATTGTTACAAAAATAGTTAGGCAAAGTATTTGTTACATCAGACTGGAGATTTATTCTTCGATTTGGACGGGAATGAGTTGTTTTAGAATAAGACATAACTTGTTATCCCACAATTCTATACAAATATCTAGTTCAAATGTAAAAATATTAAAATGTGAGTTTCCGTAGTAATTACACTGATCGATCTTACCAATGTAGGAGTAAAGCATGTCTAAAATAAGGTATAATAGGAATATTAACCAAGGTGACAACTTAACATCAAGGGGGTGAGATGTGATCATCTCCTATCCAGGACAGACATACCTGCCACGCTGTTGCCTTGAATGTAAGTCCATGGACAAGCTGAAAAATACATAATGCAATACAAAATAAGTGGTTGTCAAATATACAGGACACTAAAACAGGTGTAAAAGTGAAAATGGCGCCTCAGATCTACCAACACTAATGGTGCAATCCAACCTGAGCCACCATCTTTGTTGAACTGCTCGACTGACTGGACTCTTCATTGAAGGGGCACATTTATGAATGGAGGGGCAGGGAGCATGCTTGACCTGCTGCTCCATTCAGACAGAGGAACAGAAGACCTCTTCTCATGACTGACGGGGGAGCAGCAGTCAGACCTGCATCCATCAAATCCTATACTGTGTATAGGGTATAATACTAATTCTAAGTCCAACTTCTTCAAAACTTCCATATGAGAGAGTGGAATATGATAGGATATTCCATACAGGACAAAAAAATTACATATACTAGCTAGATAGATTCCTGAAGGACACTTTTCTGGCCTCTTTCAAAAAATGGGGGACAATGGCCTGATGACTTTCTTGCCATTGATGTCTGCGATACCATCATACAGCAGAAGTGGACTATTCTCCATCGAGCAACGCCTATCATGGTAAATCTGTCTACACAGTTTGTATTGCAGTGCCAAGGCTCTTCCCCATTGATGGTCTACTCTAAGGAGTGGTCATCATTGTTTGATCACTAGTGGTCTGACTAGTCATACAGCAGAAGAGGAAGATCTTCCATTGAGCACCACTTGTAATGGTAAGTCTGTCTACACTGCTCATACTGCAGTGCCAAGGCTCTTCCCCATTGATGGTCTACTCTAAGGAGAGATCATCTGTGTTTGATCACTAATGGTCTGACCAACATCATTCGACAGAAGAGGACAGTCCTCCATCAAGCACCACCAGTAATGGTAAGTCTGCCTACACTGCTCGTACTACAGTGCCAAGGCTCTTTCCTGCCAATCATACATTGATGGTCTACTCTAAGGAGAGGTCTTCAATGTTTGATCACCAGTGGGCTAACTAGAGTCATACAGGAGAAGAGGACAATCCTCCATTGAGCACCACCAGTAATGGTAAGTCTGCCTACACTGCTCGTACTACAGTGCCAAGGCTCTTCCCTACCAATGATACATTGATGGTCTACTCTAAGGAGAGGTCATCAATGTTTGACCACTAATGGTCTGACTAACATTATACAGCAGAAGAGGACAGTCCTCCATGAAGCATCACCTGCAATGGTAAGTCTGTCTACACTGCTCTTACTAAAGTGCCATGACGCCTTCCCACCAATGGGGGTCTACCCTATGGAGATATCATCAGTGTTTAAGGGCATCCATACTGTATAAATGAACTCAACAGGGCTCTTGCCTAGAAACAGAAAACATGGCTTACTGGTGACTGCTCTGAACCCTTCATGCTCTGGCAGAGAATCTGTGCTGTCACTCAAATTCAATAAATGGACTACTAGAGAATGGACATGGAAGTTATTTCCATCTCCAGCACCTTGGAGAGGGCAACTAAGACTCCAAAATGGATCATACACCTCCATCTCACCCATGATCTAGACCGGATTATGCAGTAATCATATTCAATGTATTAAAGAGGGTCTGTATTTTTCAAGAGGGGTCTTCGCATTAGAAGAACATTTTAGGGTGAGAGGTGCTTTTTGTATTACTGACCTATTAATGTTGTACGAAATAGAATGAGAAAACCCTAAGAAAAGGCCACATACTCGCCGTTGCCGTCTCGCAAACGAAAGTGATTAGTTCATCTTCTATCTTCTTGAAGGCATCAAAGTTGTCGACGAAGAACACGTGTCTCTCGCTGGGCTTGCTGCCAATGTTCACGAGCTCTGCATAGTCTGCGTCCGACACTCCGATCGCAAAAATGCTGAAGCCTGGGAGGAGAAGAGGACACCGGAGATTAGTCAGTCAGTCAACTTCTCCCTACTGTGAGGTCAAGTACGCAGGTCACAACGGGATATGTGATACCATCAAGGAGCGGACATTGTGGATGGAAGGTGCGGCAGGACTCGGGGTGATACAGAGAAGCCACTCAAAACAATAACATTCACGTAAAATGAACCGGACAAGATCCTGGGAAAAGGGATAAAATAGGTCGACGTATTGACCTCTGCAACTAGTGTAGAAAGTCTTAAAGGGGAATGACATGCACATTGGCTCTCCTCTAGGCTTTCCTGTTGGGTTGGACCTATTCAAGAGACCCTTTCACCACCTCTATCAACTCCAACCCTTTGCATACTTTAATAGGTTCTGTTCTGCCAAATTTGGTGTAGTTCTAATTTTCTCTTTAACCTCAACCTTTACCAACTCATCAACACCATCACTGTCAGGTAGGTGGAGCCAAGCAGTCCGTTCCAGCTTAGCACCACCCATCTGATGGTACAGAGAAAATATTTAGCGGGGCCAGAATCAGTGGAAGAGTTTGGGTTGGGGAAGATCGTGAAAGGACCTCTTCAAAGAGTCTAAACACATGACTAGGGATTTGGGCCACACCACAGACACCCAATCCAAATGAGAAGCATTTTGGGCAACTCACAAGGAGCATTGTGGAAATTAGAGCCACCACTGCAAAACCAAAAATCTGACCATTTCAATTAAGGGTCTGGTCATATCCAAGCTATTGGGTTCTTGACCAATTGAGGTGTGGAGGTAACCCATACAATGTAGGACAGGGGCTTTGTTTTGAATTGGCTCCATTGCAAGTGGTGTACATAGAAGAGAGCAAAAAAAAAGGTCCCTCCTTTATGGTTCCTGGTTTTGTCACCCAGGATACAAGGGCCTTGTGTTGCTCCACAACCTTTCCATGGTGAAATCTCTAACATCTGGCAAATACTTTCTGTGGAACTTGATATCCAGCAGTAATGCTAATGGAATAATCCTAGCTGGGCCCCATCTCTAGAAGCATAGACTGCGTAGGTAAGCTCTGGCCTGTTCCCAATTGTGCCCTCTCAATAATTAATGGTTTGTCCACTTTTACAGTTCTCCAATAGACTTTCTGTATCAATTCCTCACCGTTTTCTATATATTCTCTTGCTGTCATTCTATAGGAAGCTTCATTGTTTACTTACTGTGGATGGCTTTTTATATCCCTGGTCATGTGATGTCACACAGGTGCACGGCTTGTTATATCCCTGGTCATGTGATGTCACACAGGTGCACAGCTCGTTATATCCCTGGTCATGTGATGTCACACAGGTGCACGGCTCATTATATCCCTGGTCATGTGATGTCACACAGGTGCACGGCTCGTTATA
>WNYA01003700.1:0-23312 GCA_019512145.1 Engystomops pustulosus
TAGCCGACTTTTCCCGATGCTCGAGTTGCTCGTCTCGAATAACGAACCCCATTGAATCAATGGGAGGCTCGAGCATTTTTCAAGGGACCAAGGCTCCGCACAGGAAGCTTGGCCAAACACTGGGAACCTCAAAAAGGATGGAAACCACCACGTGAAATGGACAGGAAACAGCAGGGCGCATGCATGATGCCTCTGAGGCTGCTTAATCGCGCCAAAATTATGGGCAACAGCATGGCCATGCAGAGTGACGAATGAAGCTAGATAGCATCTAAAACATCCAATAATTGACCCTGACACTATGAGGGGACGGCAATGCAGAGGCCAGCGCAGCAGGCTAGAGAGTGTCATGGCGACATACCCTAAATGGACTCAGGCTTCAACCATGGGTGGCATAGAGGAACCAAGGGGTGAGCAAGAAGCGCTGCAAATATATCGGTACATGATAAAGTTTGTCCGTATATTTTGTGGAGTGACACAGCAGGGTGGCGACAAAGTTAACATGGAAGCCATGAAACAACCCAAAATTCCTGCCTGACACAGCTCGTTTGATAAGGGGACCATGTATGGAGGCAGTGAACTAGTAGTAGATAAAGTGCCTGCAGTTAAAACTATTTAGTTGGATCTTGGGCATGGAGCTGGCCGCTTCCGCTGCCAGGCGAGCTTTTCGCCAATCCAAGCCCCTGTCTATAGCTCACTCCCCAAACAGAGCACTTCTAAGAACCTTTGTATAGATCATGTAGTAACGTTCCTTATAAGTTTAGGATACTGGCGTGGTGAGGGGAATGTAAACAGATGCGCAAGAAGCGCTGAATAATATCCCTAATGGTAAAAGTTGCAAGTATATTTTGTGGATTACACAGCAGGGTGGCGACAAGTTAACAACTTGATGTGGAATGCCCTGTATAGCTCTTGGGCGGTGTGCCTTTTATCGCCTAGCTCAGCAGTTTCAGCACCGCCTGCTGTCGCTTAGCGACGGCACTGCTGCTGTGCCTAGAGCTAACCCGACTGATGGCGCCATCCCACGGATGGTATTCAGGAGGAGGAGGGTGGAGGAGGGGTTGAGGAGGTATAGTAGGCCTTTGAGACCTGGACCGAGGTAGGCCCCGCAATTCTCTGCGTCGGCAGTATATGACCAGCCCCAGGGTCAGACTCGGTCCCAGTCCTGCACCAAGTTAAGTGTAAGTAGCGTTCTTATAAGTTTGGGATATGGCGTGTGAGGGGAATGTAAACAGATGCTCAAGAAGCACTGATGCGCATGGAGCTGGCGCTCCGCTGCCAGCGAGCTTCGCCAATCCAACCCCTGTCTCTAGGCTACTCCCCAAACGCACTTCTAAGAACCTTTTATAGATCAAGTGTAGTAGGCGTTGTCTTATAATTTAGGATATGCCGGGTGAGGGGAATGTAAACAGATGCGCAGAAGCGCTGAAATATATCCCTAATGGTAAAAGTTTTGCCAGTATATTTTGGATAACACAGCAGGGTGGCGACAAAGTTACAACTTTGATTGGAATCCATGAAAACAACCCAATTTCTGCCTGACACACCCTCGTTTGATAAGGGACGATGTATGGAGGCAGCTATATGGACGACTTTTGGAGGTAGCAATGAGACAACGTGTGGTAGGCTGCTATGGAGACAATTTATTTGGATAGTGCCTGTATGTGCAGTCCAAACATTTTTCAAACCAGAGGAGCAGGTAGTGGAGCCCTCCAGTAAAATGGGATATAGTTGAGTGCCTGTATGGGCATCCCAAAAATGTTTCAAACCAAGAGCAGTAGGTGGGGCCCTCCGTAAAATGGAATAGATTGAGTGCCGTATGTGGCAGTCCCAAAATTCTTCAACCAGAGGAGCCAGGTAGAAAGTCGGCCCTGCAGGTAAAATGGAATAGATTGATGTGCCTGTATGTGGCAGTCCCAAAAATTGTTCAAACCAGAGGAGCAGGTAGTGGCCCTGCAGTAAAATGGAATAGATTGGAGTGCCTGTATTTGGCCAGTCCCCAAAAATTTTTTCAAACCAGAGGCAGTAGGTGGCCCTCACAGTAAAATTGAATGATTGCAGTGCCTGTATGTGGCAGTCCCAAAATTGTTTCAACCAGAGAGGCAGGTAGGTGGCCCTGCAGTAAAATGGAATAGATTGAGTGCCTGTATGTTGGCAGTCCCAAAAATGTTTCAAACCAAGGAGCGGTAGTGCCTCCATAAAATGAATAGATTGAGTGCTTATTGGCAGTCCCAAAAGTTTCAACCAGAGGTCAGTAGGTGCCCTCCAGTAAAATGGAATAGATTGAGTGCCTGTATGTGGGCAGTCCAAAATGTCTTCAAACCAGAGGAGCAGGTAGGTGGCCCGTCCATAAAATGGAATAGATTGAGTGCCTTTATGTGGCAGTCCCAAAATTGTTCAACCAGAGAGCAGCTAGGGTGGCCTCTGCAGTAAATGGAATAATGTGAGTGCCTGTATGTGTGCAGTCCAAAAATTGTTTCCAACCAGAGGAGCAGGTAGGTGGCCCTGCAGTAAAAATGGAATAGATTGATGTGCCTGTATGTGGCAGTCCCAAAAATTTTCAATGGTCAAACAGAGGAGCAGGTAGGTTCCCCCCAAATGGAATAGATTGAGTGCCTGTATGTGGCAGTCCCAAAATTGTTCAAAACAGAAGGAAGCAGGTAGGTGGCCCTGCAGTAAAATGGAATAGATTGCTGCCTGTATGTGCAGTCCCAAAAATGTTTTTCAAAACCAGAGGAGCAGGTAGGTGGCCCGCAGTAAAAATGGAAAGAATTGAGGTTCGCCTGTATGTGGCCATCCCAAAATTGTTCAAACCAAGAGACAGGTAGGTGGCCCGTGCCCAGTAAATGGAATAGATGGAGTTGCCTGTATGGTGCAGTCCACAAATGTTTCAAACCAGGAGCAGGTTAGGGTGGCCCTCCATAAAATGGGAATAGTTGAGTGCCTGTATGTGGCAGTCCCAAAAATGTTTCAAACCCGATGAGCGAGCGTATGTGCCCTCCAGTAAAAGGAATGATTGATTGCCTGTATGTGGCAGTTCCCAAAATTGTTCAAAACCCAGAGGATCAGGTAGGTGGCCCTGCATAAAATGGAATAGATTGGATGCCTGGTATGTGGCGTCCCAAAAATGTTTTCAAACCAGAGGAGCCGTAGGTTGGCCCTCCAGTAAAATGGAATAGATTGAGTGCTGTATGTGGTCAGTCCACAAACATTGTTTCAAACCAGAGGAGCTGTAGGTGTGCCCTGCAGTACAATGGAATAATTGAGTGCCCTGTATTGGGCAGTCCCAAAAATTTTTAAACCATAGGAGGCAGTCGGTGGCCTCCAGTAAAATGGAATAGATTGAGTCCTTATGTGTCAGTCCCAAACAATGTTTGCAAACCAAGGAGCAAGGTAGGTGGCCCTCCAGTAAAATGAAAGATTTGGTTCCCTTATGTGGGCCGTCCCAAAACTCTTCAAACCATAGGAGCAGTGTAGGTGGCCCTCCAGTAAAATGGAATAGATTTAGTGCCTTTCATGTTGGCAGTCCCAAAATTGTTTCAACCCAGAAGCCGTAGGGTGGCCCTGCAGTAAAATGGAATATATAGTGTCCTGTATCGTGGCAGTCCCAAAAATTGTTCAAACAGAGGACAGGTATGTGGGCCCTCAGTGAAATGGAATAGATTGAGTGCCGTGTATTGGCAGTCCCAAAAATGTTTCAACCAGAGGAGCAGGTAGTGGCCCTCCAGTACAAATGGATAGATTGAGTTCCGTTATGTGCAGTCCCAAAAATTGTTCAAACACAGAGGAGCAGGTAGGTGCCCTGCAGAAAATGGAATCATTGAGTGCCTGTATTGGCCATGTCCCCAAAAATGTTTCAAACCAGAAGGAGTCAGTAGGTGGGGGCCCTCCATAAATGAATAGAGTGAGTGCCTTATGTGCAGTCCCAAAAATTGTTCAAACCAGAGGAGCAGGTAGGTGGCCCTGCAGTAAAATAATAGATTGAGTGCCTGTATGTGGCAGTGCCCAAAATGTTTCAACCCAGGATCAGGTAGGTGGCCTCCAGTAAATGGAATAGTTGAGTGCCTGTATGTGGCAGTCCCAAAATGTTTCAAACCAGAGGAGCAGTAGGTGGCCCTCCAGTAAAATGGAATAGATTAGTGCCTGTATGTGGCAGTCCCAAAATTTTCAACCAGAGGAGCAGGTAGGTGGCCCTGACATAATGAATAGATTGATGTCTGTATGTGGCAGTCCCAAAAATGTTTCAACCAAGGACAAGTAGGTGGCCCTCCAGTAAAATGAATAGATTGAGTGCCTGTATGTGGCAGTCCCAAAATTTTTTAAAACAGAGGAACCGGGTAGTGGCCCTCCAGAAAAATGGAATAGATTGAGTGCCTGTATGTGGCCTCTCACAAAAATTGTTTCAAACAGAGGACCGGGTAGGTGGCCCCTCAAAAATTAATGCATGAGTACTATAGCAAGAGCAGTGGCCCTGTCAAAAATAGCCATTTTCCTCGTGCTTTACTGTAGAAAGAGGAGGAGAAGTAGGAAAATGATGGAGGAGGATGGGAGTGGATCAATTATTCAGGTTTGAGCTTCCTTCACCTGGTGGAGATTGGGAATTATGAGAACTCAGGCTTTCAATTCTTAATAAACGTAGTCCTATCAGCGCTGTCCAGCGACAGGCGTGTACGCTACGGTGATGATGCCACCCAACTGCAATGAAACCCGCTCGGACAAGCCGCTAGGGCAGGCAGGCAAGAACCTCCAAGGCGTACAGCGCCCAGTTCTGCCACATGCCCGGCTTTGAACCCGGTGGGTAAGTTTTTGTAGGGAGGCTGTGTGGATCATTTAGGACATGGGTATGGCAGCTACGTACTCCCTCACCATCTTTCTGTAAAGATCACGCCCTACTCTGCCGGACCTGGGACAGGTGACAGTGGTCTTGCGGGGTGACATAACTGGCAAAAGCCTTGTAAAGCGTACCCTTGCCATTGCTGGACAAGCTGCCTGCTCGCCTAACTCTCCTCGCTACTTGTCCCGCAGAACTACGCACTCTGCCGCTAGACCTGTCAGAAGGGAATACTGTTTCATCAGCTTGTGCACCAGGGCCTGCTGGTATTCATGCATTCTCACACTCCTTTCCTCTCCAGTGATGAGAGTGGAAATTTTGCTTGTACCGTGGGTCCAGGAGAGTGAACACCCAGTAATCGTGCTGGAATAAATTCTTGAACGCGAGGGTCACGGGATAGGCAGCCTGCATCTAAATCTGCCATATGCCCAAGACCAACGCGTAAGAATTCACTCCCCTCACTGGCCTGACTGTCCATTCTCCTCCTCCTCCAACTCCTCCAACCCTCTTCTTCGCCATACACGCTGACCATTGAGACTCAACAATGGTCCCCTCTGTGTCTCGCCAACATTCTCCTCCTCTTCCTCCTCATCCTCCTCCACCTCCACTCCATATGCGCTGAGAAACAGAACCTAGGGTGCTTGGCTATCAACGGGAATTTCTTCCCCCGTCTCTTGTGACGAGCGCAAAGCTCCGACTCATGCTGACCAGAGAAGTTTTTCAACAGGCCAAGCAGCGGGATGGTGAGGCTGATGATGGCGGCATCGACACTGACCATCTGTGTTGACTCCTCAAAGTTATCAGCACCTGACAGTATATAGGACATCCACGTCCACTCCTCATTGTAGACTTGGGAAGAGCGACTGACCTGACTACCAGTTCTGGTGGAGTTACATCTGGCAGTCTACAATCGCTCCGCTGCTGGTAAACCTCTGGATAACATGTCCAGTGTTTGAATTCCACCTCGTGGCAACGCGCACAACAGTCGGTGAGCGGTCATTGGACGGCGCTGTCGCTGCCTGAGAGTGGCAGCATCTGTGCTGGACTTCCTGAAATGCGAACGATGCGGCGCCACCTTCGTGAGCAATCAGACAGATTGGGGTATGTCCTTGAGGAAAACGCTGCACTATCAGATTAAACACATGGGCCCGGCATGGCACATGTGGTCAGTCTGCCGAGTTGCAGAGCCGCCACCAGTGTTACGGCCGTTGTCACACACAACCATCGCCGGCTTATGTTCAGGGTGCCAGCCACAGATCAATCTGCGCCGTGATGCCCTGAAATAGTCTTTGGGCGGTGTGCCTTTATGCCTAGGCTACACAGTTTTGAGCACCGCCTGCTGTCCGTAGCGACGGCACGCCTGCTGTCCTAGAGCTACCGACTGATGGCGCCGCCCAGGATGGTAAATTTCGGGAGGAGGTGGAGGAGGGGTGGGAGGAGGGGAGGATAGTAGGCCTGAACACCTGGACCGAGGTAGGCCCCGCAATCCTCGGCGTCGCAGTATATGACAGCCCAGGTCAACGCGGTCCCCGCCTCCACCAAGTTAACCCAATGTGCCGTCATCGATATATAGGCGCCCTGCCCGGCAGCACTGTCCACGTGTCCGTGTTCGTGGACCTTGTCAGAAACGGCGTTGGTCAGGCACGGATGATGTTGTCTGACCACGTGCTGGGTGCGAGCTGGGACGGCACATCGGAAAAGTAGTGGGTCTGGGGACCAATACCGAGGGGCGGCCGCCGCCATGAGGTGCAAAGGCCTCGGTCTCTACTAGCCTATAGGCAGCAGCATCTCCAGGCTAAGAATCTGGAGATGTGACATTAAGGGCTTGGGCGTGCGGGTGGGTTGCACTATATTTGCGTTTCCGCTCCGCTTCGGGGTATGAGAGCTGAACGCTGGTGGATCTGGGGAGATCGTGGAGGCGACGATGGGGGTTTTGTGCCAGGGTCCTGGGCAGGGGCTGACTAGTCAGTGACACAGGGGAAGAGCAGTGGTGTGCACGGCCGGAGGTGAACGGCTTGTTGCCACTGAGTGGGGTGTTAGCATTCATATGCCTCGCATAAACTGGTGGTAAGTTAGCTTAGTGTGGAAACCCTGCTTAGCTGTTTGGCAAATGTTGCACACCACGTCGTGTATCCGGTGTTTCCTTAAAGAACCTCCAACTTCTGAATCTAGCCCTCGCCGCAGAGTCCCATCGCCACGGGAGCTTCACACTAGTTGACATGGCGGCTGATGCACCAGCTCTGCCCTGCCTCTCCGTCTGGCCCCACCACTCCTCTTCCAACTCTGTTCGGTCAGGACCTCCTCCTCTCAGAAGCACTGTGTTCACCCGCCTTCAACCCAGCTTGGGTCTGTCACCTCATCATCCTCCATCCCTCAGTCTGCTCCCCCCCTGACTTCCTGCCCTGACAACAACTTCCCCACTGTCTGACAACCGTGTCTCCTCATCGTGGACACCTCTTTAACCAACTTCACCTACGTCAGAAGGCATCATACCCACAGACTGGACTGGTGGAAAACCTGGGCATCGAAAAATTGCTCAGCAGCAACCGGACAGTGGTTTGTGACTGTGGAAGGGTCCAGAAAACAGTTCCTCAGAGTATGCCGGTTCAAAGGCCAAATTTTCCTGGGAGGGCAGACTGGGGGGGAGGAGGCTGGTGTCAGGAGCGATGAGTGGTGATTTCGTGACATGGGTGGACTGCGTGAAACTGACTGGTGGACAAATGTTGCTTTCAAGCATGTCCGCAATCCACGACATCACCTGTTCGCACACTGTCTGGCCTCAACAGTGTCTAAACCACGAGTCCCAGTAAACTTCGAACATGAACCTATGGGTGTGTTGCCTTCCCTGTCTCATCATGCAGGTGGTGTCTCAACCCCGCCCGACCACGTCCTCTGACCCCTGCGTATGGACGCCCACGTCCCCGCCCTCGTCCTCACTCCCCTACCCTCGAGGTTAACATTTTTGGAAATGGAGTATTATAACTGTAATGTTTTTTTTACTATTCTTTTTTTTTTTTTGTTTTTTTTTGTGTGTTTTTTGTGTGTTTTTAAAACGCAACATCTATCTATGCGATTGCGCGCATATAAGGCAATTCTACTAAGTATGACAGCATCTGAGATAGACGACGTTGAAATACTAAAATCAAATGATGACGGTAAAGAAATACAACCCCGCCCTACATGAATTTTCCATGTCGTCTTTGCTATGGATATGTGCGCTCACTGAAGCCGCAACCAAGCGTTTGCAAGTCTCACTACCCAAATTGCTGCAGACAGTTGGCAAGTACATGCACTGCAGAACTACAGCCACCAACAGCGATCAACCAGAAATCAAATATATAGAACGCTATCTGTACTAATAAGACTGTTTGTATTCCTCCTATGGCTATTGTTCCTAGCCCAGTATCTACAGGACCCACCTGCTATGCCAGATGAGATGACAACTGAGTTTGTTGCCTAATCGAAATCCACCCTACTGAATTTGCCACTTTCGGCTTGCTATGGATTGTCGCCCTAAGCGCAGAACACACAGCGGTCGCAAGTCTCACTACAAGTTGCTCAGAATTGGCAAGTACATGCACTGCAAACTACAGCCACCTCAGATCAACCAGAATCAATATATAGAACGCTCGGTAGGCTTCAAGAAGCTGTTTGTATTCTCCTAGGTGCTATTTTCTGCCAAGTTTATCAAAGGAAGCAACACTACTATCATATGAGATGACACTAGTTTATTGCCTATAGAAATCCAACCCCTAATGAATTTTGCCACTTCGCCTTGCATGGCTAATGTGCGCCACTAAGGCGCAAGAACACAGCGGTCGCAAGTCTCACTACAAATTGCTCAGAATTGGCAAGTACATGCCACTGCAGAACTACATCCACCGCCAGATCACCAGAATCAAATATTAGAACGCTACTGTAGGCTTCAAGGAAGCTGTTTTGTATTCTCCTATGGCTTTTCTAGCCAAGTATCAAAGGAGCCACTACTATGCCGATGAGATGACACTGATTTATTGGCCTTAATAGAAAACAACCCCTACTGAATTTGCCACTTCGGCCTTTGCTATGGCATCCATGTCGCCACTAAGCGCGAACAAGCGTCCGCAGTCTCACTACAATTGCTCAGAATGGGCAAGTACATGCACTGCAAAACTACAGCCACCAGCATATCAACCAGACATCAATATATAGAATAGAACGCTACTTGTAGGCTTAAGAAGCTGTTTGTATTCTCCTATGCTATTTTCTATCCAATTAGCAAAGGAAGCACACTACTACTATGGCCAGATGAGCTGACACTGAGTTTATTGCCTACTAGAAATCCAACCCCTACTGAATTTTCCCACTTCGGCCCTTTGCTATGGATATGTGCTCCACTAAGCGCAGAACACAGCGGTCGCAAGTCCCACTGCAAATTGCTCAGAATTGGCAAGTAACATCACTTCAGAAACTACAGCCACCATCAGACACCAGAAATCAAATATATAGAACCTACGTAGTCTTAAGAAGCTTTTGTATTCTCCTATGGCTATTTTCTAGCCAAGTATCAAGGAGCACACTACTAATGCAGATGAGATGACACTGAGTTATTGCCTAATAGAACCAACCCCTACTGATTTCCCACTTCGGTCTTGCTATGGATATTTGTGCCACTAGATCTAACCACAACTTTAGCAAGTCCCCCCCTGCTAATTCCTACAAATGGTAAAAGATGCAAATTAAAATAAAAAAGTAAGAACGTTATTGTAGCCCTAAGAAGGGCTGTTGGGTTCTTTGAGAATCCTCTGCTACAGTAAGCGAATAGAACACCCTAACGCTTCCTCCCTACCATCAGGCAGCTCTCTCCCAGCGTCATCCAGAGACAGAATGATCCGCGCAGCGCGGCCACCGCTAGTCTATCCCAGGGTCACATTAGCTGGCCAGCCCCACTGCTATCGCGTGTAAGGGTACCACGTCATGCTGGTGAGTGCGAGTCTCCTGGCTTGTGATTGGCTCTGTTTTCTGGCCGCCAAAAAGCAAAAAAACGTTGGTAGCTGCATTTTCTCGAGCGGAAGAGGGCTAATTTATTCTTCCGAATAACGAGCAGTTTCGAGTACCCCTAATGCTCGGACCGAGCATCAAGCTTCGGACGATCATGTTCCGCATCATCTCTAGTTTTACCCTATTATTATCCTTCGCCACTTCTTTACAGTTCTCTGCAGAAATCTGTTCGTTTCCCCAAAAATTTTCCTCCAATTTCATCATATTTTACATGCGTAATAGAGATAGCGAGTATACTCATCCGAGCTTATGCTAACTTCGAGTATTTAGGGACTCGAAATGGTCGTTGCTCGGATCGAGTATTTCCACTGCTCGAGATCGAGCATTAACTTAAAACGAAACCACCGGAAAAAGAAACAGTTGAAGAATATAATAACAAGTGGAACACAGTGACAAGTCATTTAAGTGAACGAACACAGTGAAAACAGGACCTTGCAATGTTGGCACATTTGCTTACTGTCGTAAGATAGCCTGGAAACGGTGGCTGAGAACCAAATAATGTGAAGAACAATATATACATGTGTGTAAGAACACTTGCAGTAGTATGAAAAATCTGCATGTTCTTCCACACACATATATATTGTTCTTCACATCTATGTGATTTTATTATTATATCATAATATTCTTTATTTATTAGCCACACAGATTAGCAACAGCAGTGCACAAGACTTGGTCATTACATCACGTCCCCCCCATGGGGCTCACAATCTATATAACCTACCAGTATGTTTTGGAGGGTGTGAGGAACCAAGGACCCGGTGAAACCCAGCAAACACAACGAAGACAATACAAACTCTTTTGCAGATGTATTAATACAATCGACCATTTGTGCTTGAAACGCGTCGATCTATTTCGTTGACCTCCGTTATATGGGGAGATACTGCCTGTTACTAATGGACTTTTCAAGATTGATGATAAAGTGCTATACAAATTTATTACTCACGGATATGCTGGGAACAAATAAATCATACTACAGACCTAATTAGTCAATAAAACAACCAACCCAGAAATAGTGACGAGACCCCCGCGCAGACAATAATAATGAAGACCACTGCCACGTCGGTACCCGGAGCAACATTAATCTAGACCCCCAAGCAACACCTATAAAGGAGAAACAAATGCTGGAGTCACCTAAGTAATGCTGCAGCCCCACAGAGCTCCCCTAATGCGCTGGGGTCCCTACTAATCTGCAGACATGCCGACGATCCAACTCAAAACCAATTATAAGCTAAGACCCACCAGAGCCTTCCATTACACATCTAAGACCCATCAGAACCCTTTAATTTTTGTGAGCCCCCTACTTGAGACCCCCCATGAGCGCCCTTTATTAACTTCTTCCAGTAATCCATCCATAAAAATCAATATCTTGAGATCAGCTAAGAGCGTCCTGGGTGCTTCTCCTCCAATCTCTAAATACAAGTTGTTCGGCGGTTAAGATCATTTTCCTTTTACGCGTGTAACATGCTGATCGCACTATCCTCTTTTATAAAGTTTTTGGAATTTTTCTACCAGAATTTTCTATTTAATAACTATCCTATACTATTTAATAACACTGCGATTTGCAGACTGCAACAGAATGGAGAGTACTTATTGTTTTAATCATCAGGTCCTTTAACTACCCAAACCGAAATCTGGAAAAATCCCAAAAATACTTCCTTATGAGTTTGATCAATCTGTAAGTACTACCTAGATACAAATGTTAATATCTCTCCAGTAGGGGAAAGGTTGGGAATGAAGGATTTGTGGAGCTTTTTCTGGACAAGTATTTACCGAAATAAGAGTCTCTCATTCATTGACCGCAAATCACTACATGGGGGTCATTTACTAAGGGGCCAAATCGCGTTTCCCTACGGTTATCCAGAATATTTACATTTGTTCGCCGATTTCCCTGAATTGCCCTGGGATTTTCTGGAGCATGTGGGCATGCTGACAGAAAAAGGGGGGGTATGGCCGACGAAAACCTCATACGATTCGGAAAAACTGACCGCATTTTAAAAAAAAAAATATGGTTGCTTGACCGCGCTTACCTGCACCCGCGTAGACGATGACCTTCTGCACTCCGACGGACTTCAGCCGCAGCGACACCTAAGTGGAACATCGGGTGAACTACCTTAGTGAATCCCGGCCGTACCCGATCCTCCGCAGAGAAATGGCCGCTGTGTAAGTAAACTATGCCCCTTGTGCTATGTATTTTGGTCATATGATGATACCTTTCTATGTTCATAGAGGATGAGCTAAATGCACCTTTCTGTAATAGATACCAGATGGAAGTTAGTAACTTCATCCATTGTAACTGGTCCGCACCCCCGTACCCCCTTTATTAGGACGTGATTATTTTAGTTACAATTAAGAAGTATGAACAAAATAGTTATTAATCAGGATATTGGGAAGCGGAATGGAGACGAATTGGAATGTGATATCCAGTCTGGAACCACCAATCCTGTGCATGATTCTCTTATACCTTCTTCCTTTCTTATGTCTCTACTTCTCCTCTCCTCCAACCGGGGCATAGGGATTGGGGAAAGTTGTGGTGGGAAACGGGTGGGGGTTATTAACATTAGTATGGTTGGGTCTTACTTATTCTGATTTAAATTGGTTGCATGTTATACTAGAGATGAGGATAGCATACAAATGCTTGGTGCTCGTTACTCGAGTCGAACTTTTTCCCATGCCTGAGTGGCTCGTATCCCGACCCTTGAAGTCAATGCGGAGACTCAGCATTTTTCAGGGACAGAGGTCTGCATACATGCTGTCCATTTTATTGAAAATACGTAGTCGCAGTCCCTGTTTCTCATTTGTTTTTTTTTTCAAGGAATATTCGGTGTAAACTTCAAAAACAGGAGAATGACCCTTATACATCCTGCACTTACTTTTCGATAATATATAGAAAGAAAATAGAATTTTACAAAACAAGGAAATAAAAAACAAAACATCTCACCACCTAACAAATGTTGCACAACGGGAAAAATGCTTTGTTTCATCACCTTGGGGGTTGTGAAGTCCGAAAACAAAATTGGAGTTGGACCTTTAATATCATTCAAAACATTTTCTTTTCAGATGTTTGCATAATCGTTAGCCCCCCCTCATATGAAGCCATACATGTGTCCATAGGGATACAGGCTGTAAGATGAACCATATAGTCACATACTTGTAAAAATTACAAAGACTGATGAAAGAAATACTCTATATTTATATTTATATATAATAAATAAATGATACATTAGTTTGGAAATAGTATTTAACTCCCTAGTCTCTAAATCCACTGATTTGCTTTTTTTTTTATTAATAAAAAAATAAGAAAATGTCCCTTTTATCTAACTTTCCCCTCGCTTTTTCATCAGAGTTAGCGTTTGCAGTATTAGAGTTGCCATTCGACATAGGATAAAGTAAGAGGAGTAACCGCAACCCCTCGTTCTACCCTAATATTCCTTTACTAAATGTATGCCCACCGTGCGTAGCCCGGTGGGCATACGTCCATTGCGATGAGCCATAACACGGGGAAAGAAAGGACATGGCATACGCGTATCGGCCGTAACACGGTAAAAGATAGTACATGTCTATATAATGAGCGGCCATACGCGTCGCGCTGATGCTCTCGTTCGAGTATTAGCGTACTCGAATCGGTTCTATGCTCGGACGAATATATCGCCACTCGAGCAAGCTTTGCACTTAATAAACCCAGAAAACAGTGAAGAACACAGTAAACAGTGAACACAGATCTGAACACAGATCATTTAAGTGAAGAACACAGTGAAGAACACAGTTAAGAACACATTGCAGATTGTTTTACGTACGTCTGCTAACTTTCAGAAGACACTATTGCTGAACGGTGTTCTTCCATAGTATGTAAGACAATATGTGTGAAAATCTCTAGACATGTCCTATCTTTTCCCCCCGTGTTGTGTAGTGGTAAGGTGTAGCTTGTGTGTGGCACCGGACGCTCCATGCAGTCATTGGCTTCTATGGAGGCCAGCTCACATGCCGTACATACATCCCCATGTCATGTGACCTGAGGCCGAATGCTAATGCAACCCTAACTATAACCCTACCCCTAATGAAAATAATGCAGAAAATGAACATTGATATACAAATAGTTTTCTGCAGAGGGGACTGGTAGGTCTGAATCTAAATTCATTTTAAAACCTCCTTGAAATTTGGACTTTGATTTATATTTAGTCCCTTTCTAAAGAAAATGAGCATTGGATCCAACATGCTATTTGGATTCTTAATCAATAATTGATAGTGATTGTTGTTTAGATACATATACAGTCTGCTGCCAGTCATAGTCAGCTGAGTAACTGCTGAGTATACCGATGTTAGGATATGCAGTCACCCTTGTACCCTCTCTCACTTACTCTGCCTCCGCTCTGCAATCTGTCCTCTCTCATCACAAATGTTTAAGAATTACAATACATGCAGAAAGAGAGCTACATAATCAAGGTGATTGTATAGTCATAGTTACCTTCAGATGAAACTATATACATTTAATTGCTAATCTCGATGTCTCAGGCTCCATCTGTATTTTCAGCTCTGCAGAAAAAAGTGGTCATTTTATTAAATAAGTCAATGTTCCTGTAAGGAAATGCACTTAAATATAACTTTGGTCTAAAACATTTATATTTAGGGCACTGTCGGCTCCGTCTTTTAGCCAGCGTGACACGCGGATCCTCTAGATTAAGTTATAATTAATTTAGCAGCACCGGAGCGGAGGGACAAGATGTCCGGTGTTCCGGACTGCCAATTGATGGCACACACCCCCGCTCCTCCTCTTATCCTGGGAGACTGAGTCGAAGCCACGTGAGAGGGAGTTAGTCTCGCTACCTCTTGCATGATGTCCACCTTCACTCTCCCATCTCCCAGCAGGCTAGATGGAGGTTCAGGGGCATGAATAAATTTTTTAACACATCTGTGCCCACCTCCGGGATGCTAATTAACCTGTAATTCTTTTTTTTTCTAGGTGACTCCGGCATTCAAGCTTAGCCAAACCGGTCCGAGATCAAGAGGAGCGAGTGAGTATAGGTTCGAGTAGTCAATCAACTGTTGACATTAGGTTAACTAGAACAAGGATAGTTTTCCTTCCATGTAAAAATCAACTATAATAAATCAAAATTTTAAGGTCCTATGTAATGTGCTATATCTCTAATCTTTCAATCCCTACGCCTTAGTACTTTTCTAGGTAAGCAATGCGTTTAATTCTACCTAATCTGCCCTTATTCTTTATCTACCCAATTTGCACATTTTCTCAGAGGCTACTGGGCATTGAAAGCCATCTCTTGCAGTTGAGCTAAGGCTACTTTAGAATCCTTCTGGACCTTCATACCTGGGTTTTTCTAACTCCCCTCACACCACGTCTGCCAGTCTCGACTCCTTCGGAGCTCTGCGTATTAGCAATAGCTCTCCGGATTCAGACCGACAAGATTCTGCTATATAGCTTGCTCTGAATCTGTCTCTACTGCACATGTCCAGAGCCCCAAAGGACTGAGACTGCGGCAGCAGTGGTGGGAACAACCGGAGACAATCAGGCTAGACGAGATCACAATGGCTACTCTGGGGCATGGATGGACATCCCAGTAGCCTCTGCTGAAAATTAGCAGATAATTCATATATTGTACATAGATAGCTTAAAAGTATTATGGTTGATAAAATAGATAGGTCTTGGAACGTTAACTATCACTCTTCCATCAATCTACCTTAATGGTATGTAGATTTCTAATGGTGGTTGTCCTTTCAGCAATCTACTGCACCTAAATCACCTACCTCAGTGTGTGCTTGGCTTCTCATTCTTAGCTTCTTCCTATGGATATATAAATTAATAGTGGTAATAAAGAAACATTCGAAGTAAAACAGAAATGTAAAAAATGTCCAAAAAAATATTGTAAATGTGCCATTTGAGAAGAAAACCAGAGCTTTCTGTTTGGAGCCATGAACCGGAGGTTTAATCTGACTACTACTTCTGCTTGTAAACTCATTTTCAATAAAGTGATGTCACAGATCGGGGGCGTTAACTCTTCATGCTTCTGGAAAGTCCGTACAAGTTTAAAATTTGGTTCGGCACAACTCATCACTATTATGAGTTTCTCTTTATTTTTTATGTCCAAAGTTTCTAAATGTAAAATTATAATTGATGACATCTGTTGGACCAGGGATAAGGGTTGTATATTTGTTAGTAGTGTAATAAACTAAACGTAACCTATCTGTTGTGCCAATGAAAATTTGGAATTGGTTAGGACCGTAGCTCAAGCTACTACGGAGCTAGTTAATGTTCCCTTTAGATTGCCTTATGGCGTGATGGCGAACCTTTTAGGGCTTGAGTGACGAAACTAACAAGTCACAAGCCACATATTTTTAAGGTGCCACAGTGTTTAATGCCAAATGCCAATTTAAAGTAACTCACAGTTTCAAAAGTATTGGCGCCCTGAGGACACCAATAAAGAGAAAGCGAAAATTCAAATTGTTAGTGTATTTTCCCCTCAAAGTCCCCGACGGAGAAGGGCTCCAATGATTATCAAGTTTCGTCCATACCTACCTCCTAATTCAGATTCTTGAGTCCTAATGGTGATCTTTGTGCTGGTGCCCAAAGAGGGGGCTCCGAGTGCCACCCTCTGGCACGCGTGCATATTTCCGCCACCACTGCCTATGGGATGTTGTGGCAGGTTTACTACTGAGAAGACCCCGTCTTAACCTTATTCCTTTATCGTGGTTTGCGAAACACAGACATTGGATGTGGACTATTAACAAATTTACAACATTGATTACACAGGGACATTGTTACCTCCAGCAAACATATGCAAGTATAGAATCACAGCGAACAGCAGAATGTCCAGAGTTGCTAGAAATGATAATGTGTTTGAATCCTTTATTCTGTATGTGAATGAATAAATACAAAAGATTATACAGACGAAAAAAACACTATTATCTTTTCAGGAATTCTGGAAAACATGGTGGGGGCTGGGAACGGGTGGCAAAAAAAAAAAGAAATGGTTCGCCCCATTACATTCCAGTCTCTGCATCTGCATCCAAACGAGAGTTTAGGGGGTCCTCCTGGTCCTGCTTACACCATTATTGGCCTCCTAAACTAGGAACTGTCTTCGATGTAGAAATGAAGAGAGTGGGTTCTTTGACCACCCAAACTTCTGGCATAGACAGGTTCTCAAGGACTGGACTTCCATGGAAAGCGTTTTCCAATAGTTTCTGTAAACCTCAATAATTTAACTACTGGAGGACAATTTACAAGACATTGTCCAGCAAATTTTTTTCAAACATATTTTTTTTAGTTAACTCAACTAGTTGGACCCCAGCTTTGCACAGGCTGTGTGCCAACACATACTCACCATGCTCCCCATGGAATCAATAGGGTCATTATTTAAAAAAATTTTATCCTTATAATTCTTTGATTTATCCACTACTTGACAAGATCTCTCTATCAGGGTGGATTCTCCTCCTCCCCACATTATTTCGTGCAGCACATGAATAGGGCTCCTGTCCTGGGTCACATCCTCACGGTCATCTCCGCGTCCTCTGTCTGGTAAATCTTGTTCGATTTTTCCCTTTGTACATTCATATCAGATACATGAAGGTTTTGGAGAGCTGTTACATTTGTAACGTCACATCACTCCTCTATCACTTCATGAGCCCGATTCACTTTGACAGTGCATTTTTTGGCGAATCTGTTTGAGGCCAACATTGCGAGATATCATTTATGCAACACATAATTATTAGCATGAGACATCATCTATCTGTCAGTAGTGTGTAAAAGGAATGGGTCAGTTTTTATCTATATAGAGGTCATTGGTACAGGAGGGGGAGGGGATAAGCTTGACATCATCTATTGTCAGTATGATGTAATGATTGGTCAATGCTATCTATATAGATGTCATTGTAGGCAGGGAGGGAGGCGATAGCTGTGGGGGACCCCATCATCTATTGTCCCTTAGTGATGTAATGAGGGCAGTGTTATCTATATAGAGTCATTGTACAGGAGGGGGAGAGATAAGCCTGTGACATCACATTGTCATAGTGTGTAATTGATGGGTCAGTGTTATTCTATAGATTAGTCAGTGTAAGGGAGGGGGATTAGATAAGCGTGTGACATCATCTATTGTCCGTAGTGATGTAAGAGGGTCATGTTCCATCTATATAGACGGTCCTGTACAGGGGTGTGAGGAGAATAAACTGTGACATCATCTATTGCAGTAGTGCTGTAATGATGGGTCCAGTGTGTATCTATATAAGTCATTGTACAGTTGATAAAAATCAGAGAAGAACAAAAACGGGAAGGGAGGGAAAACTAAAAGAGAGATGCAGGGGCCCCAAAAAAGGAGGAAAAATGCAAATGAAAGGAAGGGAAGACAAGAGACAGCGGCGGAGGAGAAACGGAGATGAATAAAACGGATAGAGGCGAAAAGGGGGAACTTGGAGGCTGAGGAGGAGGCGATAAGCTGTGACATCATCTATGGTCCAGTAGTGGATTTAATGATGGTTCAGTGTTTATCTATATAGAGGTCATTGTACAGGGAGGAGGAAGGGGTGAGCTGTGACATCATCTATGTTCTAGTGATGTAATGATTGGTCAGTTTTCTCTATATAGTAGGACCTTGTACATGGATGGGAGGAGATAACCTGTGACATATATATTGTCAGTATGAATGTAATGATGGGTCTTGTTATCTTATAGAGAATATTGTAGCAGGGAGGAGGAGGAGATAAGCTTGTGAACCATCATCTCTTGTCAGTAGTGATGTAATGATGGTCAGTGTTCCTATATAGAGGTCATTGTAAGGGAGGGGTAGGAGATTAAGCTGTGACATCTCATCTATTGTCAGTAGTGATGTAAATGAATGGGTCGTGTTATCTATAGAGAGATCATGTACAGGGGAGGGAGGAGATAACTGTGACATCATGCTATTTGTCGTAGTGATGTAATTGATGTCATGTTATCTATATAGAGGTCATTGGTCCAGGGAGAAGAGATCACGTGGACAGATCTATGTCAGTGGTGATGTATGATTGGGTCAGTGTTACCTATATAGAGGTCAATTGTACACGGAGGGGAGGAGATAACTCTGACATCATCTATTGCAGCATTGATGGACGATGGGTCCGTGTTATCTATATAGAGGTCATTGTACAGGGAGGGGGAGGAGATAAGCGGTTACACAGCTATTGTCAGTAGGATGCATGATGGTCTTGTTTCTTAATAGAGGTCATTGTACAGGGAGGGGGAGGGGATAAGCTGTGCAATCCTCTTTGTCAGTAGTGATGTAAGATGGGTCAGGTTATCTATATAGAGGTCATTGTACAGGGAGGGGGAGGGGATAAGCTGTACATCATCTTTGTCATTAGTTATGTATGAGGGTCAGTGTTATCTATATAAGGTCATTGTACAGGGAGAGGGAGATAAGCTGTGACACATCCTATTGTCATGTTATGTAATGATGGGTCAGTGTTATCTTATCTAGAGGTCATTGTACAGAGGGGGAGGGGATAAGCTGTGACATCACATGTCAGTATTGATGTAATTATGGGTCTGTTATCTATATAGAGGTCATTGTACGTATGGGGAGGGTATAAGCTGTGACACAATCTCTTGTCATTAGTTTAATGTCATATGGGTCAGTTTTATCTATTAGAGATCATTGTTACAGGGAGAGGAGGGAGATAAGGCTGTGCGTCATCTATTGTCAGTAGTGATGTAATGGATGGGTCAGTGTTATCTATATAAGGTCATTGTACAGGAGTGGAGGATATAAGCTAGTGACATCATCTATTGTCATTATTGAAAAGGGAATACAGTACCCTTTTTATCATACTGACTTGAAAAGTAAAGTAAACAATCAGCATCTCCCTAAAAACTTTTTTGTTAAAAATTATGCCATACCACAGTACTTTTAGGTGCCTAATCCTCGTGTTTTATGTTTTTTAATTTACCTTTTCATCTTTTTAAAACTATTTTACATTATAGCAAGCAAACAGCACCATCCTTCTCCTGCTAAACCCTGAAGGGGAGAAGAAGATCACCAGACTCACCACAGCATACAGGATTCCGGGGGGAACCTATTTACATACCCGATAGCGATTCCTCTCGCTTCCACTAATTTTATGCTAAATATATTCCCTGCCAAATACCCTACCCCAGATGAAGTGCCCTTAGAAAACGGTGCTACAGATTTTGAACTCTTCTCCCTTCCTGGACTCCCCCTCGGGCCATTTGAGAGACCTCAGCTTTCGCATTACGTCAGAGAGAATAGGAGGTGATCAAAGTAATGGGCCTACGGTAAATCCCCGGCCCAGATGGGCTCACATATCTTTAACTATCACCTTCTCCCTGTTTGTTGCCAACATATTACAAAGTTTTCAACGCGTTCGACAAGGTGAAGCCCAGGCCACACCTTTCACGTCATTCTATTCACCCTTATCCCCAGCCTGGGAAAGATGCAAACCGCTTGTTGCTAATTATAGACCGATGCGCTTCTTGAACCAGATTTGAAAATATTCACAAAACTACTGGCCAATCCCTGATTCAGTGGATCCCTCAGTAATCATAGGCCCAGTAGGCTTTGTACCGGGACGACAAGGTGGCGACAACACTAGAAACAATTGAGATTATTGATGTATTTAATAAAAAATGACCCGCCCTGATTCTCAAGTTTAAGACGCTTGAGAAGGTGTTTGAATCGCCCTCAGTTGCCCTTTATGTTTTTCAATGTAAGAACACATCGGAATAAAGGTCCTTTCTCCAGCTTTGGGGGTTGTATTTAAATCTACGCGAAATTAAAGCTTCCACATGCGTCCCCTCACCACCTCTGCGATCAAAACGGTACACTCAGGGCTGCCCACTTTCTCCTCTCCTGTTTATAACGTGCATTGACCCTTGGCCTCCATTATCCATCAGGACCCTAATATCCATGGTATTGATGTTAGAGACAAGAAATTCAAACTGTCGTTATTCGCAGATGATATTTTTGCTCACCATCATCACCTCTAGATCTCCCTAACCCAACCTACAATCGAGGTTGCAGCGTATGGCCGTCTTAAAAATCTGGCTATCAATTGAACCCGTTCAAAGACGAGGCATTGCCTCTTAATATCTTACCAACCGCGGTAGACCAATTGAAGGCCACATTCAGATATAATTGGAAATCAAACGACGCTATTAATATCTGTGGGCTACTGTCTACCCCCTCTTCCAATACACCGTATGGGCAGAATTTCCGAGCGTTTTTTCGGGAAAAAGGACCCTGCTTGATAATTTGGAACAGTCCTCCCCCTCTCCCTCTTTGGCAGGATAGCAGCGGTAAAATGACTAGCCTTCCCTATCTGCATATTTTTTGAACCCTAGACCAGTGTCAGGGCCGTTGGTGCTCTGATGTCCGTGCAAGCATCAATATTTACCCTTTATCTGGGCAAAAAGAGACACAGAATCTCCAGGTCTGTTCTACTCTCTCATAATTCTAGGGGCACGCGGCCTATCGGTGCCGGCTATTACCAGATACTCTGGCAACCACTTTGCGGCGTATTCCAGCATGGTCCACCTTACTGGCAATTCTCTAGTGGATGAATAGAGAAATGTGGTTGGCCCCTTCCACCCTAACTCTTCCTTTGCCTCAAGAGGCGCCTGCGCTCCCGACCCCCAATTAGGCCCTATTTCATTCACATTCACGATTAAGTTATTGAGGGCCTGTCTGACCAGATTCCACGGTGTCTCAGTGTGCCTCTCCTATGCAATCTTTCTTACACACACGCCCCTCATTGCACAACGCCGGGCTGGGCAGGAATTAAACTCCTGGCAGGAGAAGGGTGTGGTTTAGATTTGCATACATTGTGATACCGAGATAGAAGATTTTGCCTTTGCTGCCTCCAGGATAAATCGCATATCCCGCATGCGGCAATTTTCACTACTCCGAAATTAGCACGTCTTTACCATCCTGGCAGTGCTGAGACGTTTCGCCCCCACTACTACGTTTGACAGCACATTTGCAAAACTGCTACCCAACTTGTGGCCTTATATCGGATATCTACCTGATACTACTGCACCCCAGCCCACGAACCCATCGCACACCCCGTACAGGCCAAGTTGGGGAGAAAGCATAGTTGGGGACAACTACTTAAGAACACATGCGGTTGATTGGCATAGTCGGCTACGAACCTCCTTGTGGCTACCTAATTAGACAGTACAAACGATGATTCCAGTGGATCATACCCCATCCTTGTTGCACAGACTATTGTCCAGATACCCAGAATACTTGCTACGATGTGGGCTCAGTTGAGGTACTCTTCACCCCATCTTCTGGACGTGCCCTTTCGTGCAGCCTTTTTGGCAGAGGTAAAGACTCCCTTCGTGAGTTCGTAGCGGTGGAATATCCCACTCTCCCATTATTTCATGTTGCTGAATTTTCTCCGCACCCCATGGCCAGGCGACCCCACAAACTGAGCTTGCACATCCTCACAGCTCAGGTGCCTGATAACCAATTATGGGAAATTCAAGCCCCCCCCCCACCTCTTGATTGACCTTCTCTCTAGGTACGTGAAACTCGTCATTATGGAATATCTGCTTCCCTGAATAACGTATCCCATTGTTTTGACAACCTGGGAACGTTTGGACGCGGCTACTGATAGAAGACGAGCATTAGGATAGAGTGACACTTGCCACCCCTTTAGTTCTACCGCAAGTGTTTATTGTGTCATAGGAGTATTTATGGATGTCTTTTGTTTGTAAATCCCTTTTCCCCAACCCCTCTATACCAGTTAGGCCTGTGTGATTCCGTCCTTGGTATTTGTTTTCAACTGTCATCAACATATTCACTGTTAGATTTCACATTCTGATACGCAAATGGAAGAATTTAACTGTTGTACCCCTTTGGGGGGAAATTCTTTGTCTTTCAGTTGTTTTACTGTTGAAAAACTTCAATTTGAAATAGTACGTGATAATTTTTCTGTTATATATTTTTTTTTGAAAATGATAATAAAAATACATTTAAATATAAAAAACAAAAAAAAACTATTTTTTACATAGGTATCCTCGTCTCTCAGTTTTTTTTTTGATACATGTCTTGATAACTATCCATGGGGGAATCTCTCTTCTCCAAAATATCCATTTCCATCTGTTTTGAAAGTCATTTAATTATTATCCTAGCATGTTAAACTTTTTACACTGGTTGTGTTTTCTTTGGTTTTTAATTATAACTTTGTGCCATACTGACCACAGACTAGATGGGGGTTTTCTCAGACTTTATGGCCAGAAAAGGAGAGAGTAGAGGTAAAGAGAGTATAAGAAAGGAGGGGGAGAAAGGAAGCGGAGAGGAGAGATGGAGAAAGGGTCTGAAATAGAGAGTAGAAGTAAAGAGAGTATAAAAGTGGAGAGGGAGAAGGGAAGAGGAAATATTGAGAGGGGGACCGAAGGAGAGAGTAGAGGTAAAGAGAGTATAAGAAAGGAGGGGGAGAAAGG
>WNYA01003701.1:0-23312 GCA_019512145.1 Engystomops pustulosus
GGTGCAGTCACTGTGTACATACATGACATTACTTATCCTGTACTGATCCTGAGTTACATCCTGTATTATACTCCAGAGCTGCACTCACTATTCTGCTGCTGCTGCAGTCACTGTGTACATACATGACATTACTTATCCTGTACTGATCCTGAGTTACATCCTGTATTATACTCCAGAGCTGCACTCACTATTCTGTAGCTGCCACCTCCATAATAATAATGTTGCCCCCTTTCCTCTGATAGTTCTTCCTGGCAGCATGTAGGGGGCTTGGTATGATGTCAGATTACTGAGGGTCTTGTGTGTTTTTCCACCGCAGGGACCTGTTACACCATATTTGACCTGGGCTTTCGCTTTGATGTGGCCTGGTAAGTGATTGGATCTTCATATGATAAATATTGTTTGCATCGATGACCTCACAAGGATATATTTATCGCCTCCTTGTTGGGTGGATGTATATAATTTGCTGGCTTCGTCTTCTCTTGATTTGGTAGAAATCTTTGCATCCTGTGTAACAAATCAGGAATTTTTGGAATGAAGTTCAGTCACAGGGAGAGTAATATAGTATATACGACGGCTGGGGACTGTATAGGGGGAATTTCTAGAATATTATATCGTTAGAGGAGGTGATTGTTCACAGCATCGTGCTGCTCCTGTGTGTCAGTGACTTTGCGGGACGCTCTGTGTTTACCCCAGCACAGGACGCCCCTCCCCCGTGTTTGGAGTGTCAGCTCCTCGGTGTTTACACATAACAGGGGTGTTGTGCGATCTGGCTGGGTCCGGCTCTTGTGGCTGCAGTGTGGATGATCATGTGGCCTCTTGCTTGACCTCAATGGATCATCAATGGTACAACACTCAGTGCTAGAGCCCCGTGAGGGATGGGGGAGCACTGCGGGTATCTGATGGGGGAGTGGTCACATGGGGGGCACTACAGGTATCTGCTGGGGGAGTGGTCACATGGGGGGCACTACAGGTATCTGCTGGGGGAGTGGTCACATGGGGAGCACTACAGGTATCTGCTGGGGGAGTGGTCACATGGGGAGCACTACAGGTATCTGCTGGGGGTAGCTTTACTACTTGCACTCTCCATACACATGCACTCTTGGCTCAGCTTATTAAGGGGAATAGAGCAAGGTGCTGCCAGATACTTCCAGCAGCAGAGGTTGGTCTAATTTGAGGACATAAAGATCCAGAGTTGGACTGGGTTCGCAGATGTTGCTTTTTTTTTCTTAAAAACAAGGGCATAGGAAGCTTAAAGAAGAGTAGATCCTGCCAGAGGGTTGCACACCAGTATGTCAGTGTGCTTGGTTTACATTCCTTCATCCTGGTGGTAGATGGAGTATACCACATGTAAATCAAATCTTGATTCAGCCAATATTTTTGTAATATTTATGCCCCCCCTCCCATACCAAGCCGGGTAACAAGCTGGACTGTAATTTGGATCTGTCAAGTCCTTCCTCTTTATTTACTTGAATGTGGAATCACTCCAGGTGTGAATAAGGTCTGAGATCTGTGCAAACCAGGAACTGATTGTTTATTCAAGATAATCCAATTCAGCCTGACATCTGTATGTGTATCTGTATATCATTCATTACTGAGCATCTATTGCTCTGGAGGACCCCGCACATCTGAGCTTTGCTAGAATTGATTTATATTGTAACTGTGTAATACCTCCTTCTTCCAGTGGGGGAGCTATAATAATGGTCGACTTGAAACATAAGCCGGAATATATTAAGCCATGCCCCTGTGTGACATCACATGACCAGGGATATAATGAGCCGTGCCCCTGTGTGACATCACATGACCAGGGATATAATAAGCCGTGCACCTGTGTGACATCACATGACGAGGGATATAATGAGCCGTGCACCGGTGTGACATCACATGACCAGGGATATAACAAGCCCTGCACTTGTGTGACATCACATGACCAGGGATATAAGGAGGCATGCACCTGTGTGACATCACATGACCAGGGATATAACGAGCTGTGCGCCTGTGTGACATCACATGACCAGGGATATAAGGAGCCATGCACCTGTGTGATATCACATGACCAGAGATATAAATGAGCCATGCACCTGTGTGACATCACATGACCAGGGATATAACAAGCCGTGCACCTGTGTGATATCACATAACCAGGGATATAATGACCCGTGCACCTGTGTGACATCACATGAACAGAAATATAAGGAGCTATGCACTCGGTGACATCACATGACCAGGGATTGTCCTATTTTTTATGCACAGGAAGTAAACAATGAAGCCTCCTGTTGAACATCAGCAAGCAGAGTTCTAGTAAACTGTGAGGAATGGATGCAGAAAGTATGTTGGAAAATTGAAGAACTTTTCATTACACAAACAATATTATTTCTTTGCTGAAAGTGGACAACACCTTTAAGACAGAGTGGCTTACAGGCAGCCTCCTGACACCAGCCTCTACCACCTCCAAGATCAATACTGTTATTCTTCAGTTTCCATAGTCGAAGTGTTTGAGTAATCAGTGAGTATTTACCTACGGCTAATACTTTCCTATTTCCTATTCTTTTTTATTACAGACATGAGATAAAAGCCCTGCGCAGGGTGTGTGCGACTTCATGAACTCCCGTCTCCATGCTTTCAAGGTTTATGGCCTATAAAGGTGAAGGTGTGACAGCTATGGCCATGCGACTACTACGACCCTGGAGATCCATGGTGGTTACACGAGGTGCTGCAGCGCCATCTGGAGGCCATTGCTGGTGCTGCATGTTATGAAGTTATCCCATGACTTCTGCTTTCTCCTTATAGCTGTTGTCTCGCATTGTAATTAGCTTCATTCACTTAAATAACACTGAATTTGGCAATACCAGACACAACCTATGGACATGATGTGTGACTTCTCTGCTGGATGATGGATAATTGGCTTTGCACCACCCCCTGCAGGATGATGACATATGGGGGCTCGTACTGCCCCCAGACAATTTCCACTGACCTGGCATAAAAGTGCTTTGCCGACTCATTTCAGCTGACCCCCCATATTTATCTTGGGGTGGGGGCACCATCATAAATGTGTCCTATATCTTTAAATTAAATTGTGATCAGTGATGAGTGGAGCCATTAAAAATCAAACTCATTTAAATTCCAAACCCAAATTCGGCTTTCCGGGTTTGAGTTCACACCTGCGATAGGGGCCGGTACCGTTTGCGCACCAGCGGCATTTAGATGCCCTGCGACTTTTCCAGCAGCATTTAAAGAGTTAGCTGTTGCGACTGGTGCTGGCATTGATCGTGAGTGATAACTTTGTAAATTGAGCCAATCCCAGCCCCAAACTTTAAATGAAGGCTCGGGGGAGGTTCGGAAAAACCCCAAACTTTGCACTCAACATTAGTTGTGATAAGTAACATTGGAAGCGGTTGCTGGTATCTCCCTCATTGAATGGGGCCCCATTGCGAACCACCCACGGGGCCAATAATCCAGGTACAGCTGCCCCTTCTCCTCCCCTTATTATATCATGAATGTACAGTGTGACGGCTTTCTGCTTATTTAGCACAATTCCCTTTCACATGGTGACTCATTGTCATCACACGTGTGACATTTTCCTGCAATGACTGGGCCGCAGGTCACCGCGTTATCTCCTCCGTCCTTTCTAACTATGTGATATTTAGCAATAGGAAATGACGCGAAGGAACAAGTGACTTAATCAGGTGCAGAAATCAGGCTCCTCCTGTTCTACAAATCAGAATAAATCAATTAAATTACACGGATTTATGGCAGTAAAGGGTTAATATTACAACAAAATTGAACCATTATTCTGTTCTCAATGGAATATACAGTATCCACAGCATTAAGCAAGGAGTACTGCAGAGAGTGAGGGCAGCACGGTGGCTCAGTGGTTGGCATTACTGCCTTGCAGCGCTTGGGCTTGAGTCCCATCCAGGTCAACATCATTGTGATTGTAGATCCTTTAAAGGGTTTAGGTCTCAAGTCAGCCATTATCACAGCTCCCCCGCAGGAAGAAGACGTTATTACACAGTTTCCATAGAAATCATTTGATCATTCCAGCAAAGCTCAGATTCATGAAGAACGCGTGCCAGAAATCCTGAATCTGGCGCCCCCAGTTTGCACTGTTTTTGATATATGCGCCCCAATGTGTATATCAGGCCAGCCCCACGGTCTGCACACCTTGCAGAAGACGGAAGTTCTTTCATTATGTCAAAATATGATGCAAGGACCTCTCATATACAGCTAGAATGTCAGCTCTGTAGTCCGACCTGCAGATGAGATGCATCATATTTGATATAATAGTCCCGTCCTCTACAAGGCGCGCAGTCCCTGAGGCCGGGCTGACATACGGGCCAATATCCACGCACACGTTCATGTTCATGAGCCCTGATTTAAGTCGGTTCTTTAAACCTGCAACTTGACCTTTAACTGTTGTCCCTTTAAGGAGCAGTAACTAATCATGCGGTGTATATGGTTTCTTATACAATAATATATAGCTCAGCCTCTGGTTATCTCATGTTTGCACTTTATTACTTTTCTTCCCGATTATTTTATCACTTATATCACAATAATTTATGGCTTTCTTGCTCATTCTCGAGGAGGATCATCCGTGTGATCTCGGGCTGCACTATTATCAGTTCTGTACTGTAATAAGAGGTATTTAATGACCTGTCTGCACTTTCTTTTCTTCCTACTTTGGATTTCGGGGTTTCTCTTGCTGTCCCGGGCGGTGGGATGTATTTCCTGGGTTTCTACTCTATTTCCATCCTCCAGATTTAGATAGAACTGGGGAAAGGCAGTTACAATGGGAAGGGGGGGGGGTATAAGTAGGGGCTGTTATATGGCTGGAGAGCCTCAGGGTTGGGATTATTATTTGGCAAAGTAGTTGATGGGGCGTTCTGCTTTATACAGTGGATTTCTTCCATATTTTAGTTTATCTGCTGTAGTAGAGGCACAGGGGTGGATTTGATCACATACTGAAATAAAGTAAAACCTCTGGGGTGAAGCATTTAGTAAAGCTGCATTTCCACTTTGCACCACTAGATGTCAGTGCAGGACAGATACATGACACTAGTCCAGTGATGGCGAACCTTTTAGCGACCGAGTGCCCAAAATGCAACCCCAAACCCCCCTCATTTATCCCGAGGTGCCAACCGAAAATTGAAGCAGTAACTTATTGCTCCCTGTTCTTCAACAACTTTCAATCATATCGGCCTCCCAGGGACAGCAAAAAAGTAGAAAGATGAAAAATTTCCATCATTTTAGCTTCTTTCCAGTTTCCCTTTGTGCAAAGAGAATCGTGGGGCCAGCAGGAGGTCCTACAAAGATAATTCAGCCCTGTCTACTCACTCTCCCTTTTCCTACAGTTCTAAGTCGAGAAGCAAGTATCAAAATATGACTGAATGCAGCATCTTTTAAGTGGCTTGGAACTGCAAAAAGATTCTTTGAGTTCTGTCTGGTGTGCTGGGGCAATGGCCTGAGTGCCATAGGTTCGCCACCACTGCCCTAGTCCAAAGCCTCTCACTCACATGGAATAGATAGACATGGAATAGATAGACTGGTTTGGCTTTAATTCCACATCATGTCATTAGGCTTCCTGAAAGTCATGCTTGATGGTAAAGGGGCTGCTTAACAAGGTAGATAAAGAGGTATGGTTATCATTGTCCCATCTAGGAAAATGTATTAGCATATTTCCCAGATTTATCAAAAGTAGTTTACTATGTGCAGTTTGCCTCACTAATGTGCAGGGTGCGACAGATTATTGAATACTGGGACACGGTCTTCAATTATCTGCTCCAGGAGTGTGCACCGTCTTTATTTCGGTGCACCTTTAAAGAGGACCTGTCACCCATAAAAAAAGCACTAGGAGCTGCTAACTAAAGTAAGTTGCAGCACTGTTACCCTGCTAGCGTTATCGTACCACCACACAACAAGTATACGCAGGCCGCACACGTTCGTGTGTAATCAGCTGTATAGAGAACCCTCCTTGCATCTGCACCTGCAATATGAGCACCACAAAGACATGCCTTAAAGCGGGTGTCTAGGTTTTTTAAAAATGTTCCCCTTTTAATTTAGATAGGTGATGAATTTGAGATTGGCAGGGGTCTGACATCTAGTACCCCTACCCAGCTGCAGCTTCTACATGACATTTCTCATTTTATTCGTGCCCATCAGTGACTGCTCCAATACATAGTCAGTATGAGGATTTAAAGGGCTAGTCCATGATTGCAAGAAGGAACAGTGTATCCCAAAGGCTGCATCTGGTATTGGACTTGAAACCAAATGATTTGGATGAGGAGGGTCTGCAATACCAGATACATCCAATGAAGAAGATAGGGACCCCCAATGATAATATTGTTATCCCCTCTATCCCCTATCCTGTATATAGGGGATAGCAATAAAACTTGGTACAGCTCCTTTACGCCGCCTTCATGTTACTCCATGCATCAGCCTGAGCTTTACGCTGGGAGTGCCGATTGTGTACAGTTGCTTGTACCACAAATAATACAACAGATATTGAGAGGAGAAATTATTTTGTATCTGATTGTATCATGAGAATTTATTCTTTGCAGTGTTTGGAGAGAGTGTGCACAGCTTAGGTTTTATGGTGTAAAACACAAAAGTGTGAATAAGACCTTGGGCTGAGGTCTAACTTGGCCTTGTCATATGACTCTTCACCACTAGAGGTCAGCATCACACACTGAAAGACCTATGCTCTGTGCTTGTGTATGGGGCATCCTGCAGTGACCCTAAATTACTTATTACCCATGTGTAAGCACAAATCCATAGTCTTACCGCAGAAACTGCCCCATCCGGAGGCATGGAAGTGATTTTCAACATCAGAATCTTCTATTTTTTTTTTTGCAACAAATTTGCTACATGTGAACATTCTCTGCTCTGGGACATCTTGAAATAGGACCAAATGAAATCTAGATTTTGTCTAATGTTGTTTCCAGGTTTTCTCATTGAATTGATCATTTGGGGCAAATTTTCCATTGCAAAAAGTGGGATTCAATGATTTTTTTTTTGTTGTTGACTGATCTATTTCTGGATGAGAAGCGATGACACGTTGCGGCCACATAACATCCGGATCTGTTGTGGAAAGAAGAACTTGCACTTAGTTGTGGGCACAGATGTGAGGAGGTGGCACATGGGGAGCAGCTGACACGCGGTGACTGGGGGATCATTCACATCATGTGCTTTTAAAACTTTGTTTGTTTTTGTCTTTTTTATGTTTGTTTTTTCCAAATAAAAATAGAAATTATAAAACAATGTGAATTACAATACAGAAATATCTTTCATACTGCAGATCTGGTACCACATAGGAGAAAAAGGAGCTAATGCCCCGGGGCCACCACCGCCACCATGTGCTGGTCATAGTATAGCGGAGGGGATTGTTACTTGTGTATAATTGTCTTCTGTTGAGACTGGATGACCTTATAATGTATCCAGAGTGCAGCAGTATTATATAGACATCGCTGTGTTATATAGGCAGGGGGGGAATCTAAACTCTCTGCTGCCTGAAGCGAGATATAGGACGGTGTCCCCTCCGCCCCCATCCAGCAGAATTTAGGACACAAAACTGGCGCAAACACTTTATAAATACATGTACAAACAGTTTGCACGTTCTTTTCAGTGCAATGTTAGATAGAAAACTGGAGGAAGCGCTTTCATAACTGTGAGCCACTGGGGCAGATTTACTTACCCGGTCCATTCGCGATCCAGCGGCACGTTCTCTGCGGTGGATTCGGGTCTTCCGAAGATTCACTAAGGCAGTTCCTCCGACGTCTACCAGGTGGCGCTGCTGTGCTGAATGCACTGGAGTTCACCAAGCTGGGCCGAGTGAAGGTAAGTGCATGTCCAGTGACACTTTTTTTTAAAAAAATGCGGCAGTTTTTCCGAATGTCAGGTTTTCGTTCGGCCACGCCCCGATTTACGTCGCGTGCACGCCGATGCCGATGCGACATAATCCGACCGGGAAAATGCGAATCGGGCCCTTAGTAAATGACCCCCATTATCTTTAGGTGTCAGGTCCTGCTTTATAGCAGGTGACTGTGCCGCTAATGCTACCTCCTCCTCCCCCCCCTATCTTCTTGCAGCAGGTGGTGCTGCCTGAAGCAAGAGCCTCAACTTGCCTTATGGATGGTGCACCTTTGTATATAGGCACCATATGGCTGCATTATTTTTGCACTGTATGGAGGTATTGGTATTTGTGTGTTATTTATGTGTTATGTAGGTATTGTCTGGTAGTTTTATTGAGTCAATATATGACGATATTATTTAGGTTATGAATAGTGGTGTTATGTCTGCCTTTATGATTTATACAAAGTATGGTAGCTTTATTAGGGCACTGTATGTCTGTATTATTTAGGCGATGTATGACGGTGTTGTGTAGACATGCTATGGACATACAATTTAAGATAAGTAATGTAGTTCTATCAAGTTCAAGAAAGAAAGCAGATGTAATTTACAAAATGACAGATAAATTTTATTAGAGTCAACAATACATAGATAAAAGCAATTAAAAACCCACAAAACGGGTCAAAACTCAGGTCCCCCAGTATTTAAGTATTACCAAAATTCATAATTTTACAATAAATATTTAGTCATGCTATGGCATATTATAAACAAATAAAGTGCATTAAGTCATATAAAGTATCGCATAATGGTTAAAGTGCAAAGTGGAATGATTAAGCAGTTTAGGTGTAAAAAGTAATAAATAATAAATAATAAAGTGCAATAGCAAGGACAAGTATTACAAAGAGGTATTACCAGTCATCTAGATCCTGGGGGAGGAGGTAGGAATGCCCCACGCGTATCGCCCGCTAAACGGGCTTCCTGAGGGGATACAATATCAAAATACATCCTCCACCTTTTATACCTGTGTTTGCTCTGATGGGACGCGGCTAGTGGGACGCGATGCGCTGACTTCCGGTCTAAACCGGAAGTACGTCATACCCAGAATGCATTGCGTGCGTTTCAAATACAAGGAAGTATGTGTAAAGGGGTTGTCCCGATGCATTCCAGCATCGTATTGTGGAGCTGTCAATCAGTTCTAGTGACAGCTTGTGAGAGATTGTCAAAATTTTATACAAGAATGCTTAGATCTATAACGATCCTGTCTTTAAAGAGGAAAAATAAGTAAGTAAGCGAAGATGTGCAATTAATAAAGAGACCTGTCAGGGTAAGGCATATTGATAATTCATAGTCTCTTAATATAAAAGATTAACACAATTAATCCATGATTTTGTGATTCCAGGTGATGTCAGTGATGAATCCAATTTCTGCTAACATTTTTGCCTATAAAATAGTGGATTAAGATCATCGTTGGTTATTGTCAGACAAGATACGTATCAATTATTGTCAGATAAATTATTATAACAAACGCATATGCGTATGTAAGACAAAGTAGTAAATTTAGGATCATCATCAGTTATTGTCAAACAAAATTTATATTAATTATTATCAGATAAATCCTTATTGCAAGCGCATATGAAACGGAAAGAAGGGAGAGGGGGGGGGGGGGGGGAAGGGGGAGAGAAAGGGGCTAGCCTAGGTCCCATCAGAGCAAGCATTAAAAACATAGAACGAATATAATAATATATGTAACAGTATAACGATAATTATCATATTTTAATCATAAGTATTCAAAACATAGTATATTTGAAAATAAGTAGGTCACAATTATCAATAAGACATGTATAGACAAGGTTCGCCCATATATTTAAGGTACATGGCCCTAGTAGAGTTCGTGTACATCAATTGATTCCTCCAAGCAGATGGAGTTACTGGTACATGGTATTAAGGGATATCATATAGATCATATGATTCATTCAAATATTGTATTCTTGAAGCACAGGAAAAGTTCGTAGGGAATGGGAAATATAAGTCGCCATCAGCGGTCATTATGGAGGTGCATCTCGGTCCCCTTCTTTTATTTCTTTAAATAGTATACTATAAATAAGTGATTAGATGGAGAAGGATCGCACAAAAAATACATTAAGTGTGGTGATTCAAACCTGTGAGAAGAAATAAAACGTGTTAGTGATCAAAAAACTTTTATATACAAAGTGATAAGGGGCCCAATGTACACAACAATATTCTTTAAGGGGTCCTAGTAGAAAAAATGTGAGGGAAAGACCCAAGGGAGGGTTGGGAAGTATATAAGTGTCAGGCTAGTGAATTCTAGCAAAAATTAAGCGGTGTGAAAAGAAAAAGTGGGGTGGAGTATTGTTCCGGTGTATGAATAGTTACTGAGTATATATGGTGAAAGTCCTATTATTTGCACGAAACTGTTATTGTTTATAATGACCTGTAAAAAGTAGCTCCTCATTCAGTCCCCTTGGTGCAGTCGTGTCCAGTCTGTAGATCCATCTGGACTCTTTTCGTAATAGATGGGGGACTAGATTTCCTCCTCTGATGTTCTGCGTGACTTTCTCTAAACCTACAAACTTAAGATCCCGCGTCCGGCCATTATGATGTTGAAGAAAGTGTGAGGCCACCGAAGTGAGTGTCTTTCCTTTCTGCATATCTGATCTTGCTGTGTTAATTGTTGAGAGATGTTGTTGACATCTCTTTCTCAGTTCCTGGGTGGTTTGACCTATGTACACTTTTGAACATGGACATATTAAGGCGTATATAACGCCCTTCGTTTTGCAGTGAATAAATTCCCTGATTTGGTATCTGTCATGACGGACTGGATCCACAAATTCTTTTGTCCTGTTCATGTAAGGACAAATCGAACACTCCCCACACGGGAACGAGCCCTGCAGTCGAATACCTCTTCCCAAGGGAGGATTGGTCCGTTGGAAGTGACTTGATGTAAGTAGGTCTTTTAGATTTTTTGAGCGTCGCGCTGTTAGAAGTGGCCTTTCACTGAGGAAGGGTGTGAGTCTAAGATCACTTTGTAAAATGCGCCAATTCTTTCCCAGTACGGTACGAACATCATTCCACTGATTGTTGAATGTGGTTATTATACGTGGCTTCGAATCTGAAGGGCGGGTTTTAGTTTGTAGCAGTGTTTTCCGATCATTGTTCTTTGCCCGTATGAACGATCTGGAGATCACCTTTCGGGGATATCCCCTGTCTTTAAAACGGGTGGTTAGATCTTTTGCATGGTCCTTGAAGTCCGAATCAGTGCTGCAGTTCCTTTTTACTCTGTAGAATTGTCCAGTTGGGATTCCATTCCTGAGGTGGTGGGGATGGAAACTAGAGTAATGAAGAAGGTTGTTAGTGGAAGTTTCCTTTCTATGGAGTGTGGTGGTCAAAGTAGGGCGTGTGTTCAAGATCTTAATATCTAAAAATTCCACCGACCTGTCTGATAGGTGCGAAGTGAGTTTGATGTGCCACGGGTTAATATTCAAGTCCTGGATGAAATCTTGGCAATCCTCCATTGTCCCTGTCCATAGAAAAAAGATATCATCTATGAAACGAGACCAGCATATCACCCTACTTTGGAAGATGTTTGAGCGATATACCACGTTTTCTTCCCACCACCCCAGGAATAAGTTTGCGTATGAGGGCGCGCACTTGGCCCCCATGGCAGTACCAGAGATTTGTTTATAGAAAACACGATCGAACACAAAATAATTTTGGTGTAAAATCAGTGACAGAAGGTCCAGAAGGAATGAATCGTGCCTTCTGTCCATAGACCATTGTTTGTCTAAAAAATAAGAAACTGCCTCAATACCTGTTTTATGTTCGATTATCGTGTACAAGGCTTCCACGTCCAAGGTTACCAAGAAGTAATGTAGTTCTATGGAGGTCTTGAGTAGGCAAAATATAGCAGTATATTTCAGGCACGGTACGGTTTGGTAGCAATTTTAGGCACCATATGGCTGTATTTTTTATCCGGTATAGTAGTGTCCTGCAGGAATAGTATGAATGTATTATTAAAGCAAAATATGGCGGTACAACGTGTACAATACATGATAACCCCCTCCTTCCTCTGGTAACATTACCTTTAAATCTGATTGAGAATCTCCTTTCCACATGACAAGGATTTGTCCCCCGCACGTGGGGCTCATTATTCATGAAGCTGCAGGGACAAGACAATATCATATAAAACTCCTCGGCTCATGCGGAGATGAAGATATCAGACAGGAGATAGATGATAGATATACAGACAGGAGATAGATGATAAGTATCTTAACCCGGGCATTCAATTAAGGAGCAATACATCTTCTGTACACAAAAGTCCACATGCAGGGGGCCCCTTTAGGACAAGGGGTCCTGGGTAAATGCCCAGTTTGCGCGTGTCCTGTGTACCGCCATAAGGTGCAACAGTAATACTGCTGGGCAGGGCTGAATATGCAAAGCAAAGGTTGAAATTTGCAGAATAATTGGGGGCACTGCACCTCCAGTGTTATGGGGGCATTGTGGCTGCTGCTGATATGGGAGCAGTGTGCCTCCTAATGATATGGGAGCAGTGTGCCTCCTAATGATATGGGAGCAGTGTGCCTCCTAATGATATGGGAGCAGTGCGCCTCATAATGATAGGAGCAGTGGCCTCCTAGTGATATGGGAGCAGTGTGCCTCTAATGGATATGGCGCAGTGTTGCACCGAGTGATATGGGAGCAGTGGTCCTCCTAGTGATAGGGAAGCAGTGTGCCTCCTAGATGATGGGAGCGTGTGCTCCTAATGATATGGGCAGTGCATCTAGATGATATGGAGCAGGGCCTCCAAGATATGGGACGTCTCCTAGAATGGGAGCAGTGCGCCTCCTAATATGGGATCAGTGTGCCTCTAGTGATATGGAGCGTGTGCCTCCTAGTGATATGGAGCAGGTCGCCTCCTAGTGTATGGGAGCAGGTGCCTAATGAAAGCCTTATTATAGGGAGCAGTGCGCTTCCGTGGAGAGTGTATGATGTAGGGTATTATTGAAGTGTGCCTCCTAGTGATATGGGAGCAGGTGCCTCACTAGTGATATTGGAGCAGTGTCACTCCTAGGAATATGGGACGTTGGCCTCCTAGTGAGTATGGGAGAGGGTCGCCTCTAGTGATGGTGAGCAGTGTGCTCTAGGTATATGGGCGCAGTGTGGCCTCCTGAGTGATATGGGGCATGTGCGCCTCCTATGATATTGGGAGCTGTGCTCTAATGAGCTTCATCTAGTGAGCGGTAGTAGATATGAGGCAGGCCGAGTTGAGTGCGCCTCCTATATGGATCGCTCTTGATATGGAGAGTCGTCAGTGATGGAGCATTGCTCTAGTGATATGGGAGCAGTGCGCCTCCTAGTGATATGGGGGAACTGCGCCCCAATGATATGGGGAGCAGTGTGAGCTCCTAATGTATGGGAGCAGTGCGCCTCCTATGATATCTGAGCAGTGCGCCTAGTGATATGGGAGCATGTGCCTCTAGTGATATGGAGCGGCGCCTCCTAGTGACTATGAGCAGTGCGCCTCCTAACTGATTGGGGGAACTGAGCCTCCTAGTTATATGGGAGCTCAGTGGCCCCTAATGATATGGGAGCAGTGGCACTCCAGTGATATTGGAGCGGCGCCTGCTCAGTGAATTGGGAGCAGTGGCCTCCTAGTGAGTGGAGCAGTGTGCCCCTAGTGATTGGGACATGGCCTCCGTAATGATAGGGAGCGGGCGCTTATCCCGCTCATATATGGGAGCAGTGTGGCCTCCTGTGAATTATTGTGGGAACTGCGCCTCCCTGAATGATATGAGCAGTGTGCCTCCTAATGATTGGGAGCCGTGCGCCTCCTAGTATATGGGAGCTAGTGGCGCCTCTAGTGTAATGACAGGTGCAGCAGTTGACTTGCCTAGTTAGACAGTGCTCCTCCTATGATAGTGGGAGCAGTTGCGCCTCCTAATGATATGGGGAACTGCGAGCTCTAGTTGATTGGGAGACAGTGTGCTCTCCTAAATGTAGAGGGAGCAGTGCGCCTACTAGATATATGGGAGCAGTGCGCCTGCTAGTGATAGGGAATCAGTGTGCTCTGCTGATAGGGAGAAGTCAGTTGCTCCTGTGATAGGGAGCATTGTGCCTCTAATGATGTGTGCCTCCCTAGTGGATATGGGAGCATGGCGCTCAAGTGAATGGGGATGGCTCCAGTGATGGCAGTGCCTCCTAATGATATGGGGGAACTGCGCCTCCTAGTGATATGGGAGCAAATCGCCTCCTAGTGATATGGGGGAACTGCGCCCCCTAGAGATATGGGGGAACTGCGCCCCCTAGTGATATGGGGGTACTGTGCCTCCTAGTGATATTGGGGTACTGTGCCTCCTACTGATATGGGGGAACTGCGCCTCCTAGTGATATGGGAGCAAATCGCCTCCTAGTGATATGGGGGAACTGCGCCCCCTAGTGATATGGGGGTACTGTGCCTCCTAGTGATATGGGGGAACTGCGCCCCCTAGTGATATGGGGGTACTGTGCCTCCTAGTGATATTGGGGTACTGTGCTCCTCGTTGATATGGGTGAATCCCCCTAGTGATATGGGAGCAAATCGCCTCCTAATGATATGGGGGAACTGCACATGCTACATAAATGGGGGCACTGTTGCTATTGCACACATGAGGCATCATGACTGATATATCAGCATATATTTGGGCACTGGGTTCCTTTCTTATAGTGGGGTACACACTGTGGCTACAGCAGCCATAATAAGAACACAATATTCTATGACAGTTTGATACATAAAACTCTTTTATTATCTCCCCCTTTCCTCCGGAGGATCGCCCTCGGCTGAGCTGATGTAACCTTCCCGCCCTGGGACCCTGCGCTAGATGGGACCCGATTCCGTTTTGTTGTGTGGAGGAAATGCGAAACAGAAAGCACAATACAAGACAAATCCAGATCCGAATATCCTGGACTCACCAGAGCTTCACATACTCCAAGCTCCAGCCTCCACCTCTCCAACTTACAGACCTCTTACCTACCTACTACACGGACCAGGGAGCACAACCTCGAAGATCTGGCCAGAAATATGTGATTGTGTCTCTAATTCAGTGAATAGAATCTTTATAACTAGAGAGATTGAGAATTTACATGTGTCTCCATGGTAACAGACTACAAATAACCCCTGCGTGTAGTCAGGTCCCTACAGGGAAAAAAAAATTATGATTTTTTTTTTTGTTTAAAGTTTCTGATTTTAATATGACTATTTTATGTTAATACAAATCAATGGCTGCAAAAGTGTACAACCCCTTTAAGACGGATGGCCCTAAAATTTTTTAGACCAGTAAGATTTTTAATGTTCACAACAATAGGAGTTACCAATTACAGTAATGTATGTATTCACTGAAGAATTATATATTGTGTACTGTATCTTTAACTAGTATTATGCAAAATTTTACTGTGGGTTTGTATCAATAATAATATTTTTTAAAATCAAAGCTTTTTTTGTGGCAGATATTTTTTTTTTTATCAAAAAATATCCCTTCTAAATGAGTAGATGACAGGTAGTCCCAAAATGTAATCTAAAGAGGGACCTTTTCAGAAGAGTTCACTCTGTCCACAGCGCCTCCGCAGGAAATATAAAGCATTACAGACTTGGGTCCTCCAGGGCTAGAGACACTCTTTGAAAGATCCACTGTAAATAACTAGATGACAGGTAGTCCCAAAATGTAGTCTAAAGAGAAACCTGGCAGGAAGTGTACACTCTCTCCACATCGCCTCCACAGGGAAAAGGAAGCATTACAGACAATGGGGCCTCCAGGATTTAAGACACTCTTTAACAGATCCCATATAAATAAGTAGATGACAGACCCTGTCCCATTCTGTAGTCTAAAGAGGAACCTGGCAGGAAGTGTTCACGCTCTCCAAAACCTCCACAGACTAAAGGAACACAGTGCCTCCACAGGAAATATGAGGTATTACAGAATTGGGTGTTCCAGGGCTAGAGACACGTTAGATGTAGATACATTGATGACACTTAGTCCCATACAGTAGTCTAAGAGGAACCTGGCAGGAAGTGTTCACTCTCCACAGTGCCCCTACAGGAAATATGAAGCTATTATCACCTTGGGTCCTCCGGGGGTTGAAACACTCTTGGGACAATCCCATGCAGATAAGTAGATGACACATAGTCCCAGTGTGTCTTAAAAGAAACTGGCAGGTAGTGTCCAATTCTCCCAGCAACACCCACAGAAATATGCAGCATTACCACCTGTTGGTCCTCCAGGTAGAGACACTCTTTTTAAAGATCCCGCTGTCACACAAGTAGATGACAAGAGTACTGAGCTGTAGCCTAAAAGAAAACCTGGCAGGAAGTGTTGACCCCCTCCACAGTGCCCCTACAGGAAATATGAAGCATTACAGACTTGGGTCCTCCAGGGCTAGAGACACTTTTTGAAATATCCCCTGTAGATACATTGATGACACATAGTCCCACACTGCAGTCTAAAGAGGAACCTGGCAGGAAGTGTTCTCTCTCCACAGTGCCCCTACAGGAAATATGAAGCATTACCACCTTGGGTCCTCCAGGGCTAGAAACACTCTTTGAACGATCAAATGCACACAAGTAGATGACAGGTAGTCCCAAGCTGTAGCTTAAAGAGAAACCTGGCAGGTATTGTTAACTTTCTCTACAGCACCATCACAGGAAATATGAAGCATTACAGACTTGGGTCCTCCAGGGCTAGAGACACTCATTGAAAAATCCCCTGTAGATACGTTGATGACACAAAGTCCCACACTGCAGTCTAAAGAGGAACCTGGCAGGAAGTGTTTACGCCCCCCCTCAACAGTGCCCCACAGGAAATATGACATTACCATTACCACCTTTTGGTCCTCCATGCCTCGATGGCACTCTGTTAGAAGATCCCATGTACTAAGTAATGACAGGTAGTCCCCACTGTAGCCTAATGAAGAAAATCTGGCAGGTGATTTAACTCCTCTCCACAAGCACCTCCGCAGGAAATAGAAGCATTACACCTTGTGTCCTCCAAGCTAGAGACACTCTTGCAGATCACTGAGTCACAGCATTTTTTTAAAGGGATACAACTAATGATGTACCTAATATAGTAATTACCGTACCGGGTGTAAGTAGTTTCTAACCATTACCCAAATAAAAAAATAAAAAATAAAACAAAATTTTAATTTGTAAAGAGATTTTGAAACCATAAATTACTGTAATATCGTATTCTCTCCCGTTTTCATGTACTGGGTAGAACTGAGTCTGGTCCTAGATATTACCTCCATAATGTTGGAACCATCCACGCGTTTTACAAATAGACTCGTAACTTTTATTAACACCGTATAATGGTAAGATAAATATTTTTACCAAGAGCAAATACATTTACCAACTGGCGTCGGCGGGAAAGTGTCATCGGGAATTTTATATCACCGGGAATGATGAATAATTATAAGGATACCAATACAACGTATAGCTTGATCAACATAATGCTTCGTCTTGTGCCTCTGAAGGGTATACCGTCCAGTAGGTTTTTGGGAGTGTGGAGGAATTGGAGGACACCCACGCAACATGGAGAGAACATACAAACATGTTGACCTGTGGTGGGCTTGAAACCTAGGCTCCCAGCGCGGTGCAAGGCCTGGTATGAGTTCTAACCCTGAGGCACCGTGCGGCTCTAGTTTTGCAGTATCTCGCTCAACTGTGCTAGACAGAATACACATACTCCGCAGCGATTGTGCAACCTAACGCAAAAACACCTACCATAAACGTTTTTCTATCGATTTTCTTAGTCGATCGGTGGTAAGTCTGTAATACAATAACGGAACGGCAAATACGTGCGCCCTTCTCTGCTATCGGTCCTTCTCCACCTCCCTGTTTATTTGGTCCCCAGGACGTTACTCAAGACTTAGAGAGTCCAAATTGATGAGTATTATACGAATGACCTAGAAGATGGGGACCCCCGGGGAAGAAGCACTTTACCCGTTCCTCATTAGGTTTATCACTAATTTCTCATTTTTCGGAGATTAGACCAGAAGCCACATTCTGAAGGAAAGCCAACATTTTTTAGGTCTTGTTAGAGTCGAGCCACTATATAAATTGTATTAGGATATGGTAAACCGCACAGTGCTACTACTCCTATCCTGGATGATTGGGCACAGCGACAGTACTACTACTCCTATCCTGAATCTATGGGCGACCGCACAGTAACTACTCACTCCTATTCCTGTATATATGTGACAGCCGGGGGGAGGGAGCGGACCCGAGAGATTACCTACTACTCGATCCTGTAGATTGGGTCACATCACAGTACTATCTGACTCCTATCCTGTATATAGGGTGACAATCACAGTATACTACGCCTATCCTGTATTTATAGGCACAAGCACAGTACTACTACTCCTATCCTGTAATATATGGGCACAGACAGTACTACTACTCCTATACTGTAATATAGGCACAGCACAGTACTACTACTCCTATCCTTGTATATATTGGCATAGCACCAAGGACTACTCCTTCTATCCTGTATTATGGGCACAGCACAGTATATCCTACTCCTGAGCCTGTATCTATGGCACAGCACAGTACTACTACTCCTATCCTGTATAATGGACACAGCACAGTACTACTCTACTACTCCTATCCTGTATATATGTCACCGCACAGTACTATACTCCTATCCTGTAATATGGGCAACATCACTGTACTACACTCCTCCCTGTATATATAGGCACAGCACAGTACTGCTACTCTTGCTATCCTGTATTATGGGCATATCACGTACTACTACTCCTATCCCTGTATTGATATAGGCACAGCACTGTACTAACTACTCCTACTCCTGTATATATAGGCACAGCACAGTACTACTAACTGCTTCCTTTTATGGGCACAGCACAGTACTACTACTCCTATCCTTATATATGCACAGCCAGTACTACTACTCCTATCCGTCTATATGTTCATATCACAGTACTAACTACTCTCCTATCCTGTATTTAGATAGGCACAGCATTGTACTACTAACCCTATCCTGTAGATATGGGCACAGCACAGTCCTACTACTACTCGTACTACTCCTATCCTGTATATATAGACACAAGCACAGTACTACTCACTGCTCTCCTGTATATATGGCACAGCAACAGTACGCCTACTCCTATCCTGTATATATGGGCCACAGCAAACAGTACTAACTACTCCGATCCTGTATAGATGGGCACGCACAGTACTACTACTGCTATCCTTTATAATAGGACCCAGCACATACTACTACCCTATTCCTGTGTATATGGGCACAGCACAATATTACTACTCCTATCCTGTATATATGGGCACAGGCACAGTCACTCCTACTACTCCTATCCTTTATATATGGGCACAGCACAGTACTGACTACTCCTATCCTGTATATATGGTACAGCACAGTCTACTACTCCTATCCTGTTATATGGAAACAGGCACAGTACTACTACTCCTATCCGTTAAATATATGGGCACGCACAGGTACTACTACTCCTATCCTGTATATATGGGCACAACAGCACAGTACTACTCCTCTTATCCTGTATATGGGCAACATCCCAGTTACTACTACTCTTATCCTGTATATAATGGGCACAAGCACATACTACTACTCCTTCCTGTATTTCTATAGCACAGCAACAGTTACTACTACTCTTAGCCTGTATATATGGGCCGAGCACAGTACTACTATACTCCTATCCTGTATTTATTAGGCACAGCACAGTACTGACTACTGCTATCCGTATCTATGTGCATATCACGTACTACTATACTCCTATCCTGTATATATGGGCACAGCACAGTACTACTACTCCCTTCCTGATTATGGGCACCGCACATTACTACTACTGCTACTGTATATATGGACACCAGCACAGTACTACTACTCCTATCTGTGTATATGGGCACAGCAATACACTACTCCTATCCTGTATATATATGGCCACAGCACAGTTACTACTACCCTATCCTGTATATATGGGCACAGCACCTTACTACTACCCTATCCTGTCTTTATATGCAAGCACAGTACTTAAACTACTACTCTTATATCCTGTATATGGGCACATCACAGTACTACCATCCTATCCTGTATATATGGGCACGCACAGTACACTGCTCCTATCCTGTCTATTGGGCACAGCACAGTACTACTACTCCTATCCTGTAGTATATGGGCAACAGCACATTACTACTACTCTTAGCCTGTAGATGTGCACAGGCACCGTACTACTACTCTTATCCTGTATATGGGCAATAGCACAGTACTACTACTCCTATCCTGTATTTATATAGGCAGCACAGCACTGTACTACTACTCGATCCTTATATATGGTCACAGCACAGTACTACTACTCCTATCTTAATAGAGACACAGCACAGTACTACTACTGCTAATCCTTTATATATGGGCACAACAGCACGTACTACTACTCCTTTCCTTATATTGGCACAGCAACGAGTACTACTACTCTAATCCTTGTATATATGGGCAAAGCAACAGTAACTACTACTCTATCCTGTATATATGGACACACATCACAGTACTCCTCCTCCTATCCTTGTATAGGCCATCCAGTATTACTAACTCTCCTATCCTGTATATATGGGCCAGCACGGTAACTACTAACTCTATCTGATATGGGCACAGCACAGTACTACTACTCCTGTCCTGTATAAGGGGTACAGACCGTATACTTACTCCTATCCTGTAATATGGACACACACAGTACTACTCCTCATACCTGTTATATGGGCACAGCACAGTACTACTACTCTATCCTGTATATATGGCACAGTCAACGTACTATAACTCTTATCCTGTAATGGGCACATCACAGTACCTACTACTCTTATCCTGTCTATATGGGCACATTCACAGTACTACTACTACTACTACTACTACTCCTACCTGTATCTAATTGGCACAGCACATACTACTACTCCTTCCTGTATTTATATAGGCACAGCAAATTATCTACTACCTTTCCTGATATATGGGCACAGCACCTTACTACTACTCCTATCTGTATTTATATAAGGCCCGCACAGTACACTACTGCTAGCCTGTATATATGGCCTAATCACGTACTACTACTCCTTCCTGTATTAATGGGCACTAACTACTCTCCTCTCCTGTATATATGGGCACATCACATTACTACTAAACGCTATCCTGTAATATATGGACACAGCACAGTCCACTACTCCTATCCTGGTCTAGTGGGCCAGCACAGTACTACTACTCCTATCCCTCTTATATATGGGCACAGCACAGTACTACTACTCCTATCCTGTATATATGGGCACAGCACAGTACTACTACTCCAATCCTGTATATATGGACACAGCACAGTACTACTACTCCTATCCTGTATATATGGGCACAGCACAGTACTACTACTCCAATCCTGTATTTATATAGGCACAGCACAGTATTTTATCTCCTTATATGAAGGCAGCGTCCTTTAATCCGAGCTGACATGATGATACAGTCATCGAGCTGATCCCCACCATCGCCCGCCTGCATGAGCCGAAATATTTACTCTAAATACCGAACGCCATAAGATCATTATCCACATTTACATTCGCACAATGGCTTCTGGACTGAGTGTTTTTACTTTCCAATTTCATGGAATCTTCATTGTAATGAGCTTTATGAAGTGTTCAGCTGAGCATTGAAATGCGGAGGTGGAGGAAGGGTCCCGGGGGATGAGACCTGTAGGGGGCAGCGTTTATGAGCTTTCTAGGTAAATAATACACAACAGCTACATATAGAGTACTGGCGCTACACAGGCAGCAATGGGGGTAAATGTGGTTCTTCACTAACACTGTAGTCATCATTCTGACTGATAACAGGGAAAAATAGCTTGCATTCTAGTGCAGAGCTAAAATAGGAAACCTAATTTGGTTAAGAATTTTCGACTTATTAATTTTGTAATATTGTGTATGGTGCTCCATGTTTTTGTTGCAGATCTCCGAATATCCTATGTAGACGAAGCTTCAAACATTCTGATTACCTGTAGCCACCACCAGAGGGAAGTCATGAGCTTACTGTGTACTGTGTTATTATAGAGTTCAATGTATTAACAGTATGCAGTAAGCTCCGAAGCTCCACCTAGTGGTGGCTGCACGAAAACCGAATTTGAAAATACAGGAATTTGCAAGCTCTGACCATGATCTGCATGAAATAATGGACACTGTAGTCAATGGGGTCCATTAGTATTATCCATCCCTGGTTTGTTTTCCTTTTAAGCAGCACAGAGTTTTGGACCAAAAAAGGTCCAAAAGAACATGTCCTAATAGTTCTATTATAACATAGGGAGTGTACTCACACTGCTGTGCTCTCTGAAGTGAGCCACTCCAAAGTCACTATCGTCTACTCTGTGTAAAGGTTGATAGGAAATTGGATACAGGTAGTGGGGTTCTGGGGAAATAGTCCCCAAAATGTGTATACCGGGGCCAATTGTAAGGCACACTGTACGGTCGCCCCTCACTAATAACACAGTGGTCCTAAATGAACAATATAGGAAAAAGCTTTTACCCCTCAAGAGGAGGGGAGAGAAAGGACCAACTACGAGGATGCATATAAAACACAAAGGGGCAAATTTACTTACCCGGCCCATTCGCGATCCAGCGGCGCGTTCTCTGCTCTGGATACGGGTCCGGCCGGGATTCATGAAGGCAGTTCCTCCGCCGTCCACCAGGTGGCGCTGCTGCGCTGAAAATCATCTCCACGCGCCGGAATGCACCACCTCGGACCAGGTGAAGGTAAGCGGTCACCAAGCGACACTTTTTCGGTTTTTAAATGCGGCGGTTTTTCCGAATACGTCGGGTTTTCGTTCGGCCACGCCCCCCGATTTCCGTCGCGCGCATGCCGGCGCCGATGCGCCACAATCCGATCGCGTGCGACACAATCCCGGGGCAATTCAGGTACAATCGGCGCAAATCGGAAATATTCGGGTAACACGTCGGGAAAACGCGATTCGGGCCCTTAGTAAATGACCCCCAAAGTCTTTATTTATAGTATTTTACATAAAAGTTACAATAAAAACATAAAGTGGTGGTGTACAGAAAAATGCGGAGCAATCCAATCTGGACAGGATGGAGTAATATGAGTTAAGAAAAGAAACAGCCTGGGTGTGAAATGAGCCCAATGGATATGGACTGACTATTGGTCAATAGTATTTGTGGAAAAAACCAGGTGGTAATTAACATAAAGGTAGTGTTTCATCTTACCAGGCGATGTGAGTGTTAGAGGTTCACCTGTCCAGGGAGGATCGCGTCCCCGACGTACGTTTCGGCTCACGCCTTCGTCTGGGGGTGGCATATTGGCGCGCGAAGAAAACTCCACGCCAAGCCCTCCTAATACCAAAGGAAAAGGAGAAAGCCCCAGATCTGGTAAGATTTGTTACAAGTTACAATTCACAATGGCATC
>WNYA01003703.1:0-23291 GCA_019512145.1 Engystomops pustulosus
CTCCATTCTATGAACGCTAAACGCCCGTTTTCTGCAAATCTTATAAAATTTATAAAATTACGTTAATGGAATCAAAGAATAGAAAATCACATTTTTTTTTTTACAAAATTATCTTAAAAAAAACCTTTTATACAAGAATTTAAAGGGGCACTCTGGCATTTATTTATTGATTACCTGACCCATCCCATATCAGATCGATTAGGTCCGACACCCTGGTAAGTCATGTGACCTGTTTGCAGCACTGAGTGGGGCTGAGCTCTCCCGAATCCCATCACTAAACTTTTCCGGCAATACCCCTTTCACCCTGGTCCAAAATGGGATCTCTTCTACATTATCCGAAACTTTTCTACATATAAACCCTTATATAGAAGTACAGGCGGTCCCCTACTTAAGGACACCCGACTTACAGACGACCCCTAGTTACAGACGGACCCATCTGCCCCCTGTGACCTCTGGTGACCTCTCTGGATGTTACTATAGTCCCAGGCTGCAATGATCAGCTGTAAAGTGTCTGTAATGAAGATTTATTCATAATCCTTGGTCCCATTACAGCAAAAAATAGTGAAACTCCAATTGTCACCGGGGCAAAAAATTTTTTTTGTCTGGATCTACAATGATAAAATATACAGTTTCGACTTACATACAAATTCGACTTAAGAACAAACCCATGGAACCGATCTTGTATGTGACCCGGGGTTAGTGCCTGTACAAAAAGGGAAAAAAAAACAAATGTGTACAGAATGTTTAAAACTTAAGCAGGTAACGTACTTTTTGTTTCTTTTTTTACACAAAGCTGTTGGTTTTGGGGTAAATTATGAAAATTTGTAAGTTTGTTTGTGATTAGAGAGCGGCTATATTATCCTACAGACCCATGTACTGCACATGATATGGATGTACATAGAGCGGAGGCGCTGATGCTGATGACAGCTTCCCTCCAATAATCTGTGAATGTAATTACAATTTTTGTTTTTTTTAATTTTAAAATTTTGAAAAAACATGTACGGTTCTGAATTTTACTGAAGACGCTGCTTTTACTGTACGTGCAGAAGGGGAGATGTATCATATATTTTACACTTTCTTCTTCCTGTGCAATGGGTTTTGTCGTTTGGTTCTTTTGCACATGGCAGAGTTTATACTTCCAGCTAGAAATGAATTAATTGGTGATTTTGTGGATTTGGGGGGGGGGGGGGGGGTGCAAAAACTTTTTGGAGAGGTTTTCTGTACATACATAGAAATACAGGGACTAGATCAATGCTGTGCAGTGTACAGCCGCCACGTTTTTAAGGCTTTGAAGTTCCAACTCTTTTTCAGTATTCAAGTGTTTTAAATAACAAAATTATATATATATAAGAAAAAGATTTAAAAAGTCTATTGTACAAAAATAAAAATGTCAAGTTTATTGTACAAGCCTGCGGCTGCTTGGAGTTCTTTCTTCTGTCTGTGCGCTCTACATCCTGACCCGAGGGTTTTACAGCAGGCTGTAAAATGAGATGACAAATGTTACTGTAGTGACATCTAGTGGCGAGTCTGCAAACTGCAACGACCTCAATTTTCTTTAAGGCATCTGCAATACATTGCAAGGTTAAAAATGACATTTGAAATTTGTTGCTCACAACGAATAGGATTAAAGGGGATGTCCAGCAGGATAACATTTTGCATAAAAGGCACAAATATAACTTGAAAAAGAAAAATCTACCATCAGGATCCATCATGATGAACCAGGGACATTACTCATAGATCCAGGTACCGTGACTGTACTAATATTGTTATATTTGTTATTCATGGCCACCTTCCTTCTAAAATCAACTTTTAAAATTATGCTAATGAACCAGAAGGGCTCTGGGGGAGGGATGCTGCAGCTTCACAGACTGTTACACTGCTTCCCCCTCCTCTCTCAGCACTTCCCCCTCCTTCTGCTGGATGTCATCTCACGCAGTGGGATGGGGAAGTGCCCCTGCACAGTGTAACAGCATGTGAAGCTACAACCTTCTGTGGACGGAGTCACTGAAATCCTTTTAAAGTTGTTGGGCCCCAGTGTATTCCTGGCCCATCGATCATGGTCCTGGTCACCTGACATGGGAAATACATTTCCTTACAGCCCACTAAGGCTTCGGACCCAGGTGGAAGTACTGCCTCAAGTTACACCCCTGGAAACGGTGCTGCCGTCTACTTCATGGTACTGCCCAGGGACACAGAAAAAAACAGCGAATCGCTATGTAACTAATGGCTTCCCATGGTGGTGGCCAACGTTAGAATGCGATTGGCTGAGCTGCCATTTCCTGAGGTCACCGCCAGCAGTGATCTGTTAAACCCGGGCTGTTTCCTATAAATTTCCCACTAAGCAACTTATTAGGATCAAAATTAATCTGTAATTATGGTAACACCTTGGTCTGCAGAGGGGCTACGTACACAAAAAGGATATATTTCCCATCAATTTAGATTTTTTTCCTACTGTAGATACATTGTTGCTGTATGTTATAAGGCAGAAGGTGATACAGCCGTATCTTACACCCCCTGCAGAAGGAGAATTCTCATCAATACTGCAGATGCTGCGCTCCTCTCCTGACAAGCAGGGCAAGAAGAGGTTTCTATTGGCTGCCCTGCAATGTACAGAGGGCGACTATGCAGAGACCTGGCTGTGGGGGGGGCAGTATACCCCTGTGACGTGGTGTTAGACCTTGCTGATCCTGTATGCAATCACTGTCTTCTGTTGGAATATCCTTCTCATATTTCACCTTTACATAATACAGACACAGGAAAGTTACAAAGACATCCAAACAGGTGAAAGATTTTATTTATAACATTTAGTGTCAGTCCTGGAGGAGAGGCCATTTTCCTGAAGTCCATTTTTTATTTTGTCACTTATGTTTTCTATAAAGAGATTTGCATTCCAGCAAAAATAAGAAAAAAGGTGCCATATCCCCCAGAACCAAAAGAAGAATCCTCGCCTCCACTGTAATTAAAGAGATAAGTATCCAGCAAAGAGGTCATAGGTCAAAGTGTTTCTTCCTGCACTTGTTACTAGAGCAGTTTATTTTTTTTTTTTTACAGACCCCCCCCCAGAATATCTATAGTGTTAAATAATTAAAATGTTGCTTTGTGTCACCACCACTCGATTGAGCTCAATGCATGGGTTCATTATGGATTTCAATGGGAACCAGATACATATATACACAGGAGCTCCCCCTAGTGGCAGACAGAATGCACATTCATTTTAGGTTTCTGCAGGCGATTTGGAGCCTTTATGCAGGAAAATTAAAGTGGTTTCCTGGCGATTGAAAAATATGGCCACACTTGACCATGGTTTGTGCCAGGACTGCAACTTGGCTCCATTCACCTCTATGCGGCCGAGCTGCAATCCCGCCACAAGCCATGGTCAGGCGTTTTTGGAAGAAAGAAACCATGTTTTTCCACCTCTATACAGCCCCTTTAAACTCTGACCACTATAAAGATATATTTTTAAATAAATTACGTGACAATTATTTTTTTACATAAGTGCTCGATGTTCAAACCCCCCCCCCCCCCCCAAGGTTACCTTGTGGCCTTTCGACAAATCTGAAAATGCAGTTTTTACACTAAGAAGAAGCTTGCGATTCCTTGGAAATATTTTGCATGACTTAAGCTACATTCACACGATGTATGCCCTAGTACGGCGGGCATACATCGGCGCTGCGGAGAGAGACAAAGGATGTGCGCCACTCACCCCCGCCCCTCTCCATAGGAATATATGGTGCACAGTGCCTTATTGCATAGAAAGATAGGACATGTCCTATGTCCCGTACAGCGCCGTGAGGTCATAGAAGTGTATGGGGGATGCATATACATTGGCTGTATATACATCCCCCATACGTTCGTCTGAATGTAGCCTTATCTTGTATGAATCTTCAAGTACAGAATCCACTATTCACCGGAGCTGCATTCAGAATTCCTGAACTCATGACCATCTGCGATCTCCTGCAGGTTCATGGTTTGTCCCATCTTATACATTACAGTGAGTTTTTGGTGTTACCAAAGCCACGGCCTCCATTCACTTTCAGTGAGAGAAGCAGCCACAGTGACAACATGGAGCCAACAGGTTTTACAGAGCATCAAAAACAGCTTATCTGCTCTGGAGCCTGGTGTCAGCACCGATACATCAACTACTAATGTCTTATCATGAGGATAGACCATTAATACTAATTCTTGGCTGAGTTCTAGTATAAGGAGTCCCAGTGCTTGGCAGCGGATGTACGGATTATATGTAATACGAATATAATAAACAACAATAAAACATGTGAAGGCATTTCCAGCAATGTATGTGATTACTCGGACATCTGCATCGTAAGAGTCCCTAATCTCCGAAAAAAACATCAGGTGGGAATCCGACTTCGTAGATATTCCAGAATGGCGTTGGTCCCTTTGGCTAAAATGGCAGCGCGGGGGTTTCTGAAAGGATTCCCTTCCAAGTTCAGAGATCTGTGGGCAACATAAAATTATTAGTAAGACAGCACAGAATATCTATGTATCCCCCAAACAGGAAATAAGTGCCTGATCCCTAAGGGGGTCCGATATCTGGTCCCCTACTAATCCCACACACCAAATTAAATGGAGCTCTAGTCACCAATACAGACTCCTTATCTATTATAGTTCTGTACATCCAATGTCAATGCTAAAGGGAGAGAACTCAATGGGGCACATTTACTTACCCGGTCCAGTCGCGATCCAGCGGCGCGTTCTCCGACGCGTATTCGGGTCCGGCAAGGATTCACTAAGATCCCTGCGCCTAATATCCACCAGGTGTCGCTGCTGCGCCGGAGGTCCGCTAGATTTCACCTTCTATTTCTTGGTGCAGGTAAGTGCGTGTTAAGCGACACTTTTTTTTTTTTTTTTTTAAATACCGCTATTTTTCCCGAATCCGTCGGGTTTGCCGACGTCCACGGCCGCCTGATTTCCGTCGCATGCATGCTGTGCCAAAAACCCGATCGCGTGCGCCAAAAACCCGGGGCAATTCAGCGCAAAATCGGTAAAATTCGGGAAACCGACTAAAAAAAGCGATTCGGGCCCCTAGTAAATGACCCCCAATGTGTGTGACAATCGCTCTGCTCAACCTCGTGGCTAGAGGCCTCCATTCTTGTAGTTGGTGGATCACTGTGTATCAGGAAAGTCGTGTCATGTCTTCTCACCTAAGACTTTCACAATTTCCCAGGGCCGGAGGAATCTGCAGGAGGTCATTATTCTTCAGATCCAAGGTAGAAAGTTTGGTAAGTTTTATAAGCTGGAGCGGATCAATGGATCCAATCTGATTGGTGCTTATGAGTATAGTCTCCAGCGTGGGGATCCGGTACAGGACATCGGGGAAAGTTTTAAACCTAATATAATGAAAGAATCAAAATATATGAATATTAAAAAAAAAACTGGATACATGACAATTATAAATGTTATTGTTTTTTTTTTTTAAATGGCTACTGATACGATCTTCTCTTTCAAAGTAATCATTCATTTACGTTCGTGAACCTGTTAAGTTGTGGGTTGCCCCGCTCAAGACCTGAAAGCTAAATTTCAGAAGAATGGAGGGACAACGAACAGCTCCCAAAGTGCTGAACTTGAGAACTGTAGCCACAGGAGGAAGAGATGGCTACTTACTAAGCATCTATATATAGTGGATACGTACACTGATCCCTCACGGCTCTGATGGCTACTTATTAAGCATCTATATACACTGGTTACGTACACTGATCCCTCACGGCTCTGATGGCCAGCGAGTCATAGCAGGATAATGTTTGAGTTTCATTTCATCAGGAAGGAGCGATAACCATTTTCAGAAACCCAGTGGTAATGAGGCCCCTACCAAATGCTATAATGGAGGTGCTCACTGGACCAATGTGGCCTTTTCACTGTGTGTACACAACATCGCTGCCATCTCCAGTCAAATATATATTATAGTATCAGGAAAAACTGCTGCCCCATTGTAATCATTGATCCCGGAAGTTCTCAGCACCCTCACCCTAACTGAACCTGCCATGTTAAACTATTGGTGAAGTTGGACAATGATTCCTTATATACTTGTCAGCACTGAAATGATTATGCAGAGCAGGGACCCTGGTCCCATTGGATCCCATCTTTTGAGGTTGTATCGGTTCCTCTCCTTCATTCTCCAAACTAAATGTCCAAGTTTGGAAACTGTTAAACCAGGAGTACAACCTGCAGGCGAAATGGAGGGACGTTTTACTAACCTGTTAAAAGAAAGGATGATGGACTGCAGCCGGGTCATTGCCTCCAGCTCATCCGGGAGAGACACAAGCAAGTTGTTCCTGCATTGAAAAATATATGTACTATATATAATAAAAATGCTTTCAATATACATTGTAGATGTAGCATAAAAGGCTATAAAGCATTCATGGAGTGGGATTAAGTCATTTTGCACACCTAGAGCTCCAGACATCAGAGGTTCTTCCTCGGCTCAGCGTCCACCGATCTTGTCACTACTTGGCTTAGTCCGATGTAGGAAAAAACTAACTTTCCCACATAATTATAAAAGTTCAGATAGAGGTACAAGTCATGGAGGAAGCCACAGCACCGCAGAATTAAATTCCAAAAAGGCACACATCATATCATCCAGGCATAACAAGCGCGACATTTCAATTCTCAATGAATCTTTATCAAGCACAAGCACAGACATGCTTGATAAAGATTCACTGAGAATCCACACATTGCGCTAGTTATCCCTGGATGATATGTGAATAAAGCCTTCTTGGAATCTGCGGTGCTGTGGCTTCCTCCATGGATAGGGCCCGATTTTGGGTCTGAGCATCAGAACCTTCAGCTGCGAGCACCACCACTTACAAGTTGCTGTGTAGGACTTGGCATTGCTGCCCCACTACTTCTTTTTACCAGATAAAGGTACAGTCACTAGCAAATCTTACCCATGGCAGCCTGCAAGGCAGGTTATAGACAAGGATTAGCACAAGATTTCAGACACTGTCATTTATTGGCGCTGACGGTAGACCGTCATTAGCCCCCTAAACTAATAGCTCCCCCAGGTCACCTGTGGAAGGTCTTTTCTGCAATTCCCCCTTCTATGTTAGAGATTGCAATTTACCTATTAAAAAATTAAATAAATAGATAACGGAATAAGGCCTAACTTGCTGATCAGTGGGGGTCTCAGTGATCGCTCTCATAGAGATTAATGGAGCAGAACAGTCATGCGCGGCCGTCTGCTCCATTAGTCTGAGGAGCGTCGAGGGGTTGGAAGGACCCCTTGTTTTCGTGATCAGTGGGGGTCTCAGCACTGATCAAAAAGTTAGGCCCTATCCCATGGATAGGGCATAACTTGCCCTTGTGGGAAAACCCTTTAAAGTTTTTAAGACAACATAGCCCTTGAATCGTTCTGTGAGGTAGAAAATGGGTAATTGAATAGAATAGATCACAGTACTTACCTTAAGTCGAGGTGTGTCAGTTTCAGTAGCATGCACAGATTGAGTGAAATTGTTGTTATTTTATTAAAGCCGAGGTTGAAGTCGCACAAAGAATCCTTCAGTTCCACAATTCTGCAAGGGAAGCACAAATATAATCTGAGGACCCCATGTCTTACATTACATTGTAGTATATCCAATCAATCCCTCTATGAAAGGCCGACTCTATGTACATGACAGGGTAGAAAGCACATTGGAGATAGAAAGCCTCAAGGGTCCATCTTCATTTATGCATCACAAATCTCTGAGCTAAGAGGTCTGCGCTGTATGAAGAGCTTGTAGAAAGTCATCGTCAGAGATCATAGAAGTCGGTAATGTGATCTTTCATATGTATCCCTGATACAACCATCTCATGTTTGTGGTGACTCAAGACTGACGGCAGAAGCTGGGGGTGACAAGTGATGAGAAATAAGCCCCTAGCGGAGGGTTTTGGCAGGGAATTTCTCTCCATTCTGCTAAGGATTATACGCGGATGTATTGAGAGTCAGAACAAGTGAAGTGTTTCCAAAAACTGCATTGGGAGAGAAAGTCTGGTAAAATACTAAATAATAGAAACCTATTAATGACACTAAGTAGAAAATGGAGATATAAAATGTTTCCATCCGCAGCCCATAAACCTTCCCTGCTGGATAAAGACACCCGGGAGAAAACTTGGGAATCTCTTTGCACTAAGTGGGAAGGTTTTTAAAATTCATGTCAAGGACTCTTGATAAGACAGACTCTTGACTCTGAAAGTGCTGCAAAATTATCCGCCGCTTCCCCTGGCGGCTCTTAAGGAGCTTGGAATATCATTTGGATTGGATTCTCCATATTTCATCCATTCAGGTAATGCTGCTGAGGTTTATGCCGAGCATTTGTCTAGAAGAGGTGGAATAGACAGGGCAGTGGCAGAAGCTTCTAAGAATTCCTGGAAAGATGGGCCACAATATAGGCGACAGAGGGGCAGGTAATGTGTCAGGGGTCAGGTGACCAATAGGGCTTGTCACCGGCCTCAGCAGGAACATGAGTGAGTACAGTGACCTACAGCAGTAATGTCACCGTCCTCCCACTTTCCACCTTACCAAATATAATCCAAATGCAAAACTGCTGTGAATGTATCTACAAATTCAAGCAGATAAAGGTCACCACAGTTCCACCCTGCAGTCTGGAGAAATTAGGACTGTGCTGGCGAACCTATGGCACTATAGTCCTCTCTTTGGGCACTTACCGTCAATCCCAGCTCAGAGTTCACTAAACAAAACTCAAGACCTCCTCCTGCAGTCCCAGACAGCCCAAGACGTGCTGCACTCGGCAACACTCGAAAGCGACAGTCCCTGGACTGCCCGACACTGCAGGAAGAAGGAGGAGGTGTGAACAGGGCTGGAATATCATTACTGATCCTTCCCCGGGTCTTGCTGAAGAGAAGATATAACGATCCAATTTTCCCCTCCTCCTTTCAATGATATTAGAGATTCAATTGAAAGATGTGACAAAACAGGTTGCAAAAAGTTACTTCTTAAATTGCTGCTAGACCCTAGTCATTCCCTTAATCAAAAATGTTATTTGCCCATTTCTATTTGATTTGTGTTTTTTGGGAAAGCTGGGTAACTGATCCAAGTGTAGAGAGGATGCAGGAGAGGTATAAGCCCAGGAGCCATAAAAGTATCTAATGTAAAGAATACAGAATCATTTGGACCGGATACAGATTTTGCAGCAGCTTCGTCCAGCCCAAGGCTCTGAGGTCCACAATTGTGGTTACACTGGGTCCGGTTTATTTTGTGGTAAAACATACAGAACACAGTAATCTACGTGTATTTTACCTTAATGGAACATCAATAAGCTGATTTTTGCTGAAATTTACACTGGTGATGGGGGAACCTCCGACTGCATTGAAGACGGCGTCAGGGATGACCGGAGCCTGCTTATCACTACGAGAGAAATATAGAACATAAAATGTTATCAGAGAAAAAGACTTCTTACTTAACAGGCTCCTTCCTCACAAACTGCTCCACAATTGTGAATTCACTGCTAAATCAGTCTCTCAAGACCATCAGTTCACTTGTCATGTAACTTGCTGCTTACAGAAGCCTTAGAGATAGGGGTCGCTGGTGAATGGGTGACACACAGCGAGTCACCCAGCGAGCGGTGTACCCAACCACATTACTAGATACACATCTACCCAGTGCAGCTCTTCTCTATATTATCTTTCATGCTGGTACGGCTTCTATTTTTCTATCAAATCAAAAGACGAGGGGGCACTGTCTCTGTCTGGACAAAACAAGGTTTAACCACCAGAGGCGACAGGGATTTTTTACTATAAGAACTGTCAATCTATGAAATAGCCGAGCTCAGGCGCTGGTCACAGCAGGGACAGCAGAGAGCTCAGGAGCAGAGCACAGCAGGGACAGCTCAGGCGCTGGTCACAGCAGGGACAGCAGAGAGCTCAGGCGCTGGTCACAGCAGGGACAGCGGAGAGCTCAGGCGCTGGTCACAGCAGGGACAGCAGAGAGCTCAGGCGCTGGTCACAGCAGGGACAGCAGAGAGCTCAGGCGCTGGTCACAGCAGGGACAGCAGAGAGCTTCAAGAAGGGTCTAGATGCCTTCTTACTCCTAAATAACATTGATGGTTATGTTATATAGAATTGCTTCCCCTAAATCCCTTCCTTATGCAATCCCTTCCCTGGTTGAACTTGATGGACATAAGTCTTTCTACAACCATATAAACTATGTAACTATGTGCAGTGTATAAGAGACATAATAGAAAGCAGTCTCCATCAGGGGGGGGGGGGCTAAAAGCCTGTATACATGTAATACCTGTATTCTAAAGTCTTCAATGTGGCGATAGCATGAGTATTCACAAGAGAATCACTTGGCATGGTCATGGCGGTGACACCTGGGGCTTCTCCCTGCTCAGACTTTGCCTCTGTAACACAGACAGTCACGTTTGTTAGCAATTTTATTTTCCTTAAAAAGGTTTTCTTCTAATAAAAAGTCCTCTTTTAGATATGTCATGATGAGATATTATTACGATTATTAAGACCAAGCCACAATAATGGGCCACAGCGCTACTTGATGACCATTTCTCCTGCAGGGTGTGGCCACACGTTCCGCTTGCAATGAGTTTTGAAACACAAAGCGACCGTAACGGGGAGGGGCTTGTGCCAATCGCATCTGCGTCTCAGAGGAAACCGCATACAATCAGTGACAATCGCCATGTGTTTTTCAGAAATGATCAGCACCAGCTCCTCCCTGTTCTGGCTGCATTGTAAGAAGAACTTGTTATTTAGCAATCTGCAAAACTTGGAGATTTAAAGGGAACCTACCCCCACGAATCTACCTATAAAAGGTAGATCGGGTGGTAGGTGGATGTAAGGGACGTGCGGAGAGCTCTTTTTAGAGCTAATCCTCACGTCCCCGCTAACTTTTGGGAAACTTTATTGACCTAATATGTAAATTTCGTTATGCGGCTACTGGGGCGTGGAGTAGCCGGCACGAGGCTACACAGCGCGGCTACTCCACGCCCCAGTAGCCACATTACTCCTCCTACCCTCGTCCGACAGTCGGAGCTGGGACTGCTCAGCCGGCGTTCTGTGCATGCGCAGAACGCCATCATGACGGACGCACGCAACAGGGTAGGAGGAGTAATGTGGCTACTGGGGCGTGGAGTAGCCGCGCTGTGTAGCCTCGTGCCGGCTACTCCACGCCCCAGTAGCCGCATAACGAAATTTACATATTAGGTCAATAAAGTTTCCCAAAAGTTATCGGGGACGTGAGGATTAGCTCTAAAAAGAGCTCTCCTCCAATCTACCTTTATAGGTAGATTCGTGGGGGTAGGTTCTCTTTAAAGGCACATCATTTACACTGTGAACCTACCACAGATTTTAGTCTTTGCAAAAGCCGTGAACATAGAGCAAACTCTGCATCAGAGTCACGGAGCACATATTGCTATTGCTCAAGAAAAAAAAAAATCCACTTTTGAAGGGGTATTGCCAAAATTAGATGAAATTCTGCAAGGGACAGTGGATTAAAAATTAAACAATTAAAAAAGTATATTCAAAACCTTTGGAGGGTCCCCCCGACGGGACGGAACAGATCACATGTACGTGATGGCTGAGCCCATCCCTGGCCTCAGTATGTTCATACACTATACGTGACCACTGAGGCCGCCACCTCTGTTGCAATGTGACTGGAAGTGCTATAGACCCTGCAGGTAGGTCCTCCGGAGAGGATGGTAAGTAATGTGTAAAAACTTTTAGAAAAAAGTACCTGGGACTTGAATTCGGCCTCGTAAATACTTCAGCAGTTCCTGGGTTCCTTTCTACGATTGGAAATGGGACAAATAATAGATAAATAATAAGTTTATATCAAAGCATTCTGCGTATGATTACTGATCTTATGATATTGTAACAGCTCTGCAGATCAGTATGAATACAGTATCTGTACAGATTAGAATATAGTGTAACAGATTTCTTCATTGTACGTTAAGGTCCACTTTAGGGCTTCCAGACCGAGCCCAATTCTTTAAATATGCCCTGTGTCACTATAAGTGGTTATAACCTTCAAAAACTGTAAAGCCATAGTGATTTTACCAAATTATTATGTGTGATAAAACAGCAATACCCATTTATAGAGCATTTTGTAGTTGCCTTGTTTTGCAGAATATAGAACTCATTTGTTGAGAAATGTGCTTGCTTTTGCACCGCCATGTTCTAAAAAGCATAACATTTTTATTTTTTATATATGGAGCTGTTTTAGGGCTTGTTTTTTGAGCTGTACTTTTTATTAGTATTATGTCGGGGTAAATGTTACCTTTTGATCACTTTTTTTATTTTTAATGAGATTGAATGTGAAAATATCTGAATTTTTGCAGTTTTTTTACGGCATTCACTGTTCACTGTAGTGTGGTGATTTTCACTTTTTTAAAATGTAAAATGTGATTTTTATATGTGGTGGGGGACCTGTATTCACTTTGTCCCAGTGTGGGACATGAACAAGTCATCACTTGATCACCTGTTCAATGCCATGTACTGAAATACTAATTTATTTATCACAATCCAAGAACACGAGAGTGTGAACTGGTTCCCATAAATTAAATCTCCAATAGAGAAAATCCTTAAAAATTCAGTTTTTTTTATTGAAAATAGTTTAAAAAGACTATGCACTTGCACTTATTTAGAGATTCAGTGATATGCACATATTGATGCGCCTTATGCAGCCATAAAGGTTTAGTGTTATACTGATGAATTATATGGACCTTACGGAATGATCTAAAGGAATTTTTTGTGGTCATCCACAAATGTTGTAATAAGTCTTTTTAAACTATTTTCAATAAAAAAAACTGAATTTTTAAGGATTTTCTCTTTGGAGATTTAATTTATGGGAACCAGTTCACACTCTCGTGCTCTTGGATTGTGGTAAATGATTTATGGAGTGGGTTCGAATAAGAAGAAATATCTTGGAATTATTGTTACTTTTCTGTTCTGTGCTGATAATTTGGTTTTGAATATTCTGCATAGGCTGACAGACACAATGTTAGATCGTGCTGTAAGCAGGCACCTACTGCCGGCACCCCAAGGCTGCCATGGAAGCAGTTGGCACAAATGATGGCGACCTGCTGGGCGAGTACCCGGCACTGCTCCGTAGCCGTTACTGCGGGATCCCGGCTGTCACATACAGCAGAGCTCCCACAGTGATCGCAAGTAATATGCAACGTTACCAAAGAGACTACAGGGACGTGGAGTAGCCAGAGCTGAGGCTACACGGAGCGACTACTCCTTGTCCCAGTAGCCTCTATGATCCTCCTACCCCCCACCAGCTCGCAGCTAAGAAGGGCTATCCTTACATATATTAGATGCACATACCACCGGATCTACCTATTATGGTAGTAGGTTTCCTTTAAGCTATAAACTGGCTATGTCCTGCTGGTATTCATTTAACCTGGTTTGTTGTTATGTATTCTTGTATGTCGTTTTGCAAGTCTTTTTTAATCTATCATGCGTAACTTCTATGTCAAGTCTATTCGTATTTTGTACAGAGTCTGACCTCCTATTTTCCCCAGCTGGGAACAATAAATGATGATTAATATTATTATTATTAAGCATCTGTTCAAAATTTATAGATAATTTCCAGTTTTACTTACACTGAGCAGATCCCTCCTGATGCCCCTCAGTGGATTTCCTTCCAATTGAAGGGACTTTAAATTTGGCAGATTTGCAAGGGAGTTTGGGAGGCTGCAGGATAAGAAATAGTTATAAGACTTCGTGCACACACTGCTGTTTTGACGGTAGACAGTAGCTACATCACTTCTATGATGCAAGGACTCATGTCCACGTCTGTGGGATCTGATGAGCACATGGGTCAGGGAGCCAGCCTGCCTGAGGAGGTAGAGTGTCCCATAACAAAGATCTGAGCAGTAATGTTGTGGTGCTGTGTCAGTAACTCTTACCTGCTCAGGTCATTATTGGTCAAGTCCAGCCGCTCCAGACCTTTGAGTAAAGCTATTTCATCGGGTAAGCTCTTCAGTTTATTATCCCGTAGTTCCAGAATATTCAGGCAACTCAAATGTGACAAGTGCTGGGGGCCCAGTGTATTTATCTGGTTGTTACCGACATGCAGCTCCTGGAGAGGGAAAGTGGGAGAAGTGCTGACACTTATTATGGATCAGCTTCTAAATGTTCATGTAAAGGGTTATTCAACTACGGGCATGTATCCTCCATCTTCAGGATAAGTGTGTGTGTGATAGCTGGATCTCTGGGATCCCAGTGATCAACAAAAGAAAAAGGAATCTGTAAGTGCCCCAAGTGCATGGAGTGATGGTGCACAAGGTTAACTTCTGCTCCTTTCACTACCATTGGACTTCCAGAATAGCTATACCCAGCAGTCTGCTGGACCTTGAAGGGGTTTTCCCACGAATACAAGTTAGGCCGTATCCACAGGCCACGGGCCTAACTTGCTAATTAGTGGGCTCTCACTGAGGAGTCCCCCACAGATCACAAAAATGAGGGGTCCAACGTACCTCAGTCGGACCCCTCATCGCTCCGGGAGAGGAATGCAGCAGACGACCGTGTATGACCGGTCTGCTCCATTCATCTCTATGGAGCGGACAGAGATCGCCGAGCTGGCGAGCAGCAGAGTGCAAAGACTTACTCTAGAAGCTACAGACAGATAAGGTCTTTATAGCAGAGCCGACTGTATGTTTTATTGATTAGGGGACTTTGAGAGCTGAGAGCGTCATTGTGTATTATATCCATCTCTTTCTCTATGTCGCAGATACTAGTGAATGTTCAGAAGATAAATAAAGTGTAGATAAACCCTGTACCCTGATAATATTAGCACATTGTCGCCACACAGCAGTAGAGGAATCATGAAGTGTCTGGTTAGAGAGTCCCTGCCCAGACTCTGGAATTTTACACTGACCATCACTGAGTGATGACGGCAATAACACCGAGTAAGGCTACATTCACACGATGTATGCCCGCCGTACCGTAGTACGGCGGGCATACATCAGTGCTGCGGAGAGGAGCAGAGGATGAGCGCTGGTCACCCCCGCCCCTCTCCATAGGAAAATATGGCGCACGGCACCGTATGTCCTATCTTTTCCCAGGCTACGGAGCGGTATGGTGCCGCACCGTACCGCTCCCGTACAGGGCCGTGAGCCCATAGAAGTGTATGGGGGACGTATATCGGCCGTATATACGTCCCCCATACGTGTATGTGAATGTAGCCTAACATTGTAAGGAAGGGGGTTATAAATGATCTTTATTGTGTGAACATCACTAGGGGATTAAAATTAGAGAACTTTCTTAAATGGGCAAACGCCTTTGAAGTAAATGTGTCAGACAGTTTCGGACCACTAAACTGCCAACAGCTGTGTTCCCAAACATTCGGCTCACCAGTGCCCGCTGCTGCTATGAAGCGAGATCCAGGAGGAAAGTAGCTCCAATGAGCGGGTTCTGCATGTGCCAGATGTAGCCAAGGGCAGTATATGTCACCCAGCATCCACAGGACAGAGGGGAACTAGAAATTTTTGGAACCTGAACCCCAGCTGTGTAAAAGCATGCTCGCGGTTTAATTATAGACTCCCTGACAGTTACACGATCAGACATTTATCCCCTATTCTGAGTATGGGTGATAAAAAGTTGTCACTGGTAAAACTCCTTACCTTCAGAATCCTGCAGTCGGGAAGCTCGGGCAGGAACGTCAGCTTGTTCTGTCTCAGATAAAGCTGCTCCAGAGAATCCATCCCAGCCATTGACGTGGGAACTTCTTCCAGCAGATTTGATGTACAGTCCAGCTGTCTGAGTCCTTCAGGATTTATAGAAATACAACAGTAAATTAGGGGGATCATAGGGTACAAGCAAACTAGATGTAACAAAACTTGACAGCGAGGTCCAACTCCATGTAGAGCTGTAAGAGCTTTTGTCTGGTCCATAATCAGGAAAATGTTTAGGTATTTTTAACACGCAATTTGTCAGCAAGAAGTCAACATCCTAGTTACCATCAGTCACCACTAGGGGGAGTGTTCTGCACAATGGGCGGATTTATCAAGCAGTCTGAAAGTCAGAATATTTCTGGTTACCCATGGTAACCAATCACAGCTCCCCTTTAAAATATTCATGAGCACTGGTAAAATGGACGCTGAGCTGTGATTGGTTGCCTTGGGCAACTAGGAATATTCAGACTTTCAGACTGTTTGATAAATCGGTTTACCAATATGTTTACCACCTCTCCCTAGTGATGACTGCTGGTAGCTACAATTTTGGAGAATAATAATAATTATTATTATTTATATAGCGCCTGCAGATTAAGCAGCGCTGCACAAAGCTTGTCAGATCAGTCCCTGTCTCCATGGGGCTCACAATCTGATCACCTACCAGTATGTATGGAGTGTGGGAGGCAACCGGAGGACCCGGAGGAAGCCCACGCAAACACAGAGAGAACATACAAAACTCTTTGCAGATGTTGACCTGGGACTAGAACCCAGGTCCCCAGCGCTGCAAGGCAGAATTGCTACCCACCGAGTCACCATGCTACTATTTATCTGCATGTTACAGAGAGTGAAAACCCATTAGCGACCTAAATGAAATTCTTACTTTTCAGGGAGCCGATCTCAGCAGGCAAGGCTTTCAGCTTGTTGTTGGACACGTTGAGCCGGGTAAGGTGTGTGAGACTTCCAAGGCCTCCGGAGATGTTCTTTAGACAATTATTGGAAAGATCCTGCAATTGGAGATCATTACATCCATTATCACATCAACCAAACAAGAAAGCATCGCCCCACACATTTACTTCATTACCCACCCAACTGCAGCCGCCGAACAGGGGAGCTAAAGGCTCTGAACATGGGATCTAGAGACCGGACCCCATCACCCACCACACATCCTGCCATCACTTATCACAATGAGATCCCCCTGACACACGGGGCTACGAGTACAACCACAGAACACACCAGCTCCTCCAGATCCGTCATCTGTCCCAGCGCCTCCGGGATCTCCTCCAGCTGGTTGTGCTGTACCAGGAGGCTCTTCAGATTCTGCAGCTGCGACACCTCTTGCGGCAGAGACCGAAGTTTATTGTGACTGGTGAAATTATAAGATAAGAAAAAAAGAATCTGGAAGTAAATCACCGACTTGAAAAAAACACAAACCATTCCACGAGACGCGTGTGACCACAAATACCTGATATTCAGCTTCTGCAGGTGAACCAGCTCTCCGATGGCAGCAGGAAGCTCCGACAGCAGGTTGTCATGGATCTGCGAGCACAATACAGCATTAAGTCCATCATTAGTGCCAGTCCTATCAGGAATATACATAGCAGAGCAATGCAAGGCCCTGTACACACCAGTGTGTCAATCTCCTCTATTGACTTTAATCACGATAACGCCCCTACTATGGAGGACTAGAATAATATGAGTACAACTGCAGGGACTTCCCAACCATAGAGGACTAGAATGATGAGAGTGGGACTGCAGGGACTCCCCCCACCATAGAGGACTAGAATGATGGGAGTGGGACTGCAGGGACTCCCCCCACCATAGAGGACTAGAATGATGGGAGTGGGACCCCCCCACCATAGAGGACTAGAATGATGGGAGTGGGACTGCAGGGACTCCCCCCACCATAGAGGACTAGAATGATGGGAGTGGGACTGCAGGGACCCCCCCTAATATTACTTGCAGATAACTACTCCCATCATCCCCATCTGATGAGCTCTTCTTCTCCATCATCTATAATATTACTTGCAGATAACTACTCCCATCATCCCGATCTGATGAGCACTTCTTCTCACACTTTTGTTACATCTACTTCATTTCTCCTCCATCATCCCCTTTATTACTTGTAGCTCAGTTCTGCCTTATCACTTAATAAATGACTACTCCTCCATCATCCTCTTCGATTACTTTTAGCCAGTTGTGCCCTATCACTCACTACTATCACTTCTAGACACTTTCTTCTCTGTAACCCTCAGTATTAATAATAATAATTCCTTTATTTATATAGCGCACACAGACACCGCAGAGCTGCACAGAGCTGCCAGATCAGTCCCTGTGCCCATGGGGCTCACAATCTAATCACCTACCACTATGTTTTGGAGTGTGGGAGGAAACTGGAGTACCCGGAGGAAACCCACACAAACACGGAGAGAACATACAAACTCTTTGCAGATGTTGACCCTGGTACTTGACCCCAGGTCCCCAGCGCAGCAGGTATTACTGTATTACCCAGTGCTCCAGACCCCCCCCCCCCCCCACAATCACCACTACTTCCATCATCCCTATTATTCTATCCCTTGTTGCTGACTTCTCCATTGTCCATGATCCTTCCTTATATCTCACTCCTCAGCCATTGCTACAATTGTAGCTCAATCCTCCAGCAGTACAGTTCATGCTGCCCCCATTATCCGCCCCCATTATCTGCCCCCATTATCTGCTCCTATTATCTGCCCCCATTAGCTTCCCCCATTATCTTCCCCCCATTATCTGCCCCCATTATCCGCCCCCATTATCTGCCCCTCTCTGATGGATATTTGTCTCCTCCATCCATTATCCGGCTCCTCGTGCTGCTTATGCTGATGAGAGAATTACGTTCGGCGCTTGGGGTTGTGCGTTGTTTTATTGTCAGGCGCCGCACGTTCCCGGTGATATAATCCGCACTCCTCATCTGTGCACGGAGGAGGCTCCTGGGATTTGCATCTCTATATGTTACCCCCAGGGGATAGAAGATCCTTCCCTGCACCCCTAAGGACTGGTCCCTATGACAGTGATGTATATGGCCCAGCTAGGGACCCCCTGCACTTCTATATACTGAGCATAGGTGGCGCCCCCTATGGGAAACCAAAATGTAGTTCCCGGAAGAGTAATTGTGACATCTACATCTACCTACATCTACCTAGTGATTAAGATATGTAGCATTTGCAGGGGAATGTGCAGGATTGGAAAACATGGCTGATTTCCGCCACCACTGTCCTGGGGTAGTGTCAGGTATTGCAGCTTAGTTCCATTTACTTCATTGTGGTTGAGCTGCAGTACCAGGCACAACCTGTGCACAGACGTGGAGCTGTTTCTGGAAGAACAGTTTGAATGACTTTGGTACAAACTGGGTCAGCAGGTGTGGACATGCAAACTACAGGTATTGTCTCAGGAGAGATGTGTAGTCAGACCTTTGTGGATGTTGTTAGTAGCAGCAGGACTGTGATATATGGATTTATATTCCAGGATTGAAGCTTCTGCAAGTGCACAGGGGCTGTGTCCTCACACTGCTGTGCTCTGTGCTCTCTGCAGCCAATGTTAGGCATTTTCTCTGCAGAGCTGTGGATCATACCTTTGTGTATGCTGTTAGAAGCAGCAGGACTGTGATATATGGGTTTATATTCCAGGACTGCATCTCCTCACACTGATGTGCCCTTGAACTAGTCCTTTGGTCTGAGTAACTGCTATAGCATTGGATGGGAGGAGCAGTGGAGCAGCTTAATACAGCAAACCCTACAATCCTATATGCTATATAAATCCATTTTGATAGTTCTGCTGCTACTAACAACATACACAAAGCATGATTAGGCTGTTTCCTATTACTACTTGATTGCAATGGTATTTTTCTGTGCTCTCAGTTCTGTTTCATTGCTCCTCCTTTATACTCTAAGTGACTGCTGTAGCAGAGTACTGCTTCAGCTTTTACTAACAGCAGAGGGGAGGGGCTATAGAGCAGATAAATGCAAAGAGCTATAGGCAGAGGAGGGTGAGAATAAGGTACAGGTCAGTGTCAGGATAGGCAGGATACACAGTTTGCAGAATCAGGTTGTGGGTCAGCGCCGGAAGCAAAGGTCCAAAGTCGTGGTCAACACCAGAGATCGACAATGGGAAACCGTCAGTGTGCAACAAACCTTCCTGGGAGGAGAGGAGACTTATATAATGAGGGGTCACTGGGGATTGGCCAGAGGAAGGGGACATGTGACAATGAGGAGGGCAGTAGCCCTGGGCTCTAGGGGGGTAACATGTCCTGCTGTCAGGGATGGGGAGGGACTGCCGGTATCACAGTCGGTTACAGGAGAACCCGAATCCAAGGTTTCCTGATGATCACCCCTCCCCCGTGTATTCTCTTTCGGCCATGTTTACACCTGTTGCTCCATGGCTCCTGATTCTGGCAGAGATTTTAGGTCATGTTGTCACATCTACTTTGCCGCAACCAACATAAATTGTGTAAGAACCCGTCCCATGGGAGAGAGTCTATATATATCCGCAGCACAGCGTCACGCGGGGAGATCAACTGAAGCGCGTCCGAGATACGCGAGAGACACGACATATGGTGCCGGGTATTTTACTAGGCTCTTAGCAAACAAAAAAAATCCCAGAAACCTTTCATAGGAGTCGTAGCGAATGTTCAATGAACTAAAATCTATAAATACCACCACCGGCAATACTAGCAACTCTGTTATAATACGGGGGGGGGGGGGAGGGTGCTAAGATGACCGGGGACACTGGGGGCAGGGGCTATGGATGACCCGGATGTTGCGAGGTCGAACTCGTCATAGTAATCAGACCACAAATGGACTAAGTTTTCCAGACTGAATTTTGCTAACACATCCCTTACTGCTTCTGACCAGCAAACTGCCTCAACTTCAGCTTTTATAGAGGCGGTCACACTTACAGATGATCAATATACCGTATATATATATTTAGCAGTGGCTGTCTGTTCCCTACACTGTAAAATCTTGTAAAAAGCAGTAAGTGTATAAGTGAATAGTCAGTAAACTTTCAATGGATTGCAGAATTGCTAGAAGAGCTTCTTTCTCCACTTCCTTTGGCTCCTGTAAGACTCCTGGACGTGTTCCTGGCTTTGTTATGACAAGTCCAAAAAACAGTCGAGAAGGTGCAAGAGTTACTGCAAAATATCTCCATTAGGCTTCATTGGGCTGCGTTAGTGTGTGTTGTGTAAGACATCCAACCCCAATGTTTGTGTAGCGATCCAGAGTAGGGTCCCTACTAATTTCTAGGGAGTAGGTCTGATCTACAGGCTTTTTAGGAAAGCAATGAGGCAGATTTACTTACCCGGTCCTGTCACGATCCCCGATCCGAAGGATCCGACGATGATGAAGTCCAGCGAGATTCACGTAGCTCATGCGCCCGATTTCCTGCATGTGTCACTTCCCCACTCAGGTCCCCGGAGTTCACCTTCTTCTTCCTGGTGTTTGTAAGTGCATTGTCTTGCGACACAAATTGCTTTGTTAAATCCTGTGCGTTGTCCGAATGCGTCGGATCTTTCAACGCCCCCCCCCCCCCCCCCCCCCGATTTGTGTCGTGCGAAAGCCGGCGCAGGTGCACCAAAATCTGATCGCGTGCGCCAAAAACTCTTTCTATATGCGGCACAACATGGAAGTGGTCAGGTATTCCAACGATAGTGCAGACCGAGGACCCTTAGTAAATGAGCCCCAATGTGTTTACATTTAAAGCCATGCCTAGCTTGAGCAAGATGGAACAACACTGCCACCTACTGCTGTGTATTGGTATTTACGTTCATTTAACATATTTTTATATATATGCTTAATGTTTACTGTTTGACATCACCTGGTAGTAAGCAGGCTGCACCGTAGGCTGGCAGCTCAAGACATTCTAGAGGTAGCATCCAATGGTTTATGCTCTCATTCTGGGTGTGGAAGAGTAGAGGAATTATAGAGGAGAGAATTGTGTGAAGTAGCAGAGCCGCCTGAGCTACAGCTATAGTTCCAGACTTCAGAGTCAAAATTTAGAGGATATTCTCACATGTTTTCCTGGGATAGCCACATAGCATCACAGGCCACCCCTTTAACCCCAGCCTGGGACCATTACCATCCAGGAGTGCTGGGGGGATCCTTACCTCCGTGCTTGCCTGGTTCCTTTCAGCCGCTGCAGGTCACTCACCTGGTGCCTAGCACTGATACCCCCTGCCTTCTGGGCTGTTATTGCCCATCCCCCATTAGGCCCTGGTGGCCCAAGATTTGGCAAAACGTTGATTTTAACTTCTTGACACATAAATAAAAACACAAAGTCCATGTAAAAATGATATAAGATTTATTGAGGCTCGGAAATACTGGACTGGATCATGTGACAACCGTTTTTTATAGAGCAGCCCCTTCTCCAGGTTCTCCATAGCAGAACTGTGGGATACAGTAATTTTTATGTTTCTGTGCACCATGTGAACCATGGCAAATCCCTGAGCCAGGCTCTACACAAGGATCTTCACATTTACTCAAGTTAACTTGGCAAAGCTGCATTAACAGTGCTGAAATCTTCCTGAATTCCCTGCTTAATCAGTATCTTCAGAGCTCACTTGGATGATTTACAATCAGACGAGGGTCATTGCCCCCTTATTAACTTCCCCTGAGAATTATAAGTGCTAAATTGCGGTGGAGAAAAAGAGTAGAAGAGTTTTTGTTCACAAACGTGCTGACCGTTTCCAAAGACAACCAGTAGAATTGTGATTGCTGCTCTGGAGTATGATACAGTCTAAAAATGCAGTATTATTACAAGGCATGTAATGTAATGTACAGGGTCTCCACCAGCAGAATAGTGAGTGTAGTATCAGTACAGGGTATGTGATGTAAATGTGTGTGTACAGCAGAATAGTGAGTGCAGCTCTGGATCAGTATTTAGTATGAAGTACCTGTGTGGTTTACCGCCAGCTCGTGAGTGCAGATCGGGCTCCGTCGTTATGTAATAATTTGTAAAATGTGAGTTGTGTTAGCAAGCAGATATGAGCGGTCAGCTCTGGATCAGCAATAGACGGTACATGTGATGTAAATGTGTGTGTACAGCAGAATAGTGAGTGCAGCTCTGGATCAGAATAAGTTATGTAATGTGTGCATTAAAGTAACATATTAGTTAATAATTACATTGTGTCTCCGAGGTCGGAGTTGTCACAAATTTCTTTTCTTCAATAAAATAAAATATTTGAAAATTTCTGAGAATTGGGTCAGGAATGTTCCGTTGGTCTGGATTCAGCAATTGGACTTCAGATGCTGCAGTAAATCCTCCACCTTGGTTGGGTTTGTTATGTCTGGATGCTGTAAGATAAGATCATAGGTTATGGCTCTGATAGAACATCCTCATGTATGGGGATTATAGGACCTGCAGGACCCTTCAGCACATGGGCTTGATCTAAGGTCTCGTTCACACTGCTGTATCGTGGTGCTGCTGTGCGTGGGGCTGTATCAAGGGGCTGTATCGTGGCGCTGCTGCGCGCGGGGCTGTATCGTGGGGCTGTATCGTGGTGCTGCTGTGCGTGGGGCTGTATCGTGGGGCTGTATCTTCGCACTGCTGCGCGCGGAGCTGTATCGGGGCTCCGCTCTGCATGGAGCTGTAGCTGTATCGGGGCTCCGCTCTGCACGGAGCTGT